>JASDQU010374702.1:0-17600 GCA_032191745.1 Picea mariana
CCACAAAACGTCTTCCCGTGAGGGCTTTCACCATAAGGGGACCACTTTGGAGTTCATCCATATTTACTTCTTATCAACCATGACAAAAAAATAATGAGTCATATTTACATCAAACACTATTGGGTCCATTACCCAAATCTTTGTGCTACAGGTCTTTCTTCAAGGGTTGACATCAATGAAAACCAACCTTAATCAACAAAATGTCTCATGTTGCATGCAGAGAAGATTGTGTATTTATATGGTTGTTTTTGGGAAAAACCCTGAAGAAATGAATAACCCTTGTGATTACTATTTCGGATTTCATTTTTTGGAAACAAAACTTCTTTTTAAGGTGTTTTTAGAATTTGTAATTATTTTTTGTTAAACCCACTTCTCAAATCGAATTGGTAGATCCGTTTTCACTGTGTAGTGGTTAAAATTTTCCTGGAATGAGAATTTTTTGGAGGCTCTATAACCACTGCTAATTGAAACAGCGGTACCAATTTATACCTCCTTTGATTGCTTTCAATCAATACACAGTCTTAGATATTTATTGCTCCAAAGTTTTAGGCAATGGAATTTGGAAAATATTATGATTGTTTTGTTTAGATGCTACCCTAGCTTCATAAAATGAATTTAACTTACAAAAGGGAATGAAAAATGATTAACCATGAGTAGTCAAATTCTTCCCCTTCTTAGAACATAGAACCTCCTTTTGTTCAATGCATATATTACTATTGATAAATTACAGTTTGATGTCTTGGCCAATTAGTTACCATAAACGAATATGTAGCTCACACATATTTCACTATGTAGGTGGTCCTAATTTTAATTTCTGAGTTCGTTGTCATCCTTGAATAACCGAAAATTTATCAATGGAGTGATGGATTTTCCTCTTCCCGAATCCTTCATTTATTTTATTTTATAAATTTCAATTTTGTGTTCACATGATTCATTGTAGAAATGTTGATGTTTGGAAATTTCACCCTGTAGAGTCCTTCCAAGTGACCTCCACTTTGGATTATTGAATTTAAAGATATTTGCATGTTAACTTATTTCTGGAACTAAATTTTTGGCCTTACACTATCCAAGCTTGTAAAGCTTATGAATTTTTCAACAACTTAAGTGTTGTCAAAGATTGCAACTCCGTTCGTTGTGGATTCCATTGCTAGCCCTTAGAAACAATCCCAAAATGTTTGGAGCATTTATATTCTGTGTATTTCCTTTTCTTATTTTTAATTTCGAAGTATTTAATTAGTGGAACGATTTTTGGGGCTGCAACAATAGCTCCACCTTCCTTAGTACTTTTGTGGTTATTTACTAACCCTTTCTTTAGGCTCAACCATTCCCAGAAATTTAGTTTTGTTTCAAGGTCCAGATGGAGGGCTAGATGGAGGGCCGGATTAAGGGCCAAATCAAGGGTCAGAATGAGGGATGTGTTATAGCCCTAAATTTCCATACACATGCATACATGGCCTTGGCCCTCTTACTTGCATATTTTTCCAAAGCATTGTTGAGAAGATCTTCTTAAAAATCCATTTTTTGGAATATGTATGTGCCCTGTACCATTACAGCCCACGTACATATGCTTGTTGCACCACTATAGATTGTGTACATACACATGTTGCAACATTACAACGCACATATTCTTGCAAAAGTTGCAAGGAATTCGTTGAAATTGACGAGCTATTGGAGGTTTCCCAACTAATCCACCTGCTATAGCCCGTCACCCAACCAAATAACCATCCTTTTGGAAAATAAAAGGAGTTATTGGGGTCTCATTTCATACCTAAGCATAAGAAAAGTAAAACTCTGCCCAATTTCACTTCCTCTCCTTGCCCAAGATATTGCTTCCTTTTGTGAGAAATTGCCTCAGTATACCCTCATCAACCCCTTCTTCCTCCATTCATCCCATTCCCTTCCATAGAAGAGAACATAAGGTTGAGAGAATAAGTTCATATAAGGTGAACTTGAAGCATAGTAAAGAGGAGCTCGAACTAGGTTTCTAGAGCAGTGGTCGACTTAGATTGTAAGGTATAATCTTTGTATTATGAATAGAAGAATCACATTTTTGTATCCCAAATGATGGTGTCTTGAGTACTTTTATTGATCTATGATTGACATTATAACATCTAACCCTAACTTATATATGGAATAGAATGCTTTTAGTTCTTTGTTTATCAATCTTTGGATGCAGGTCATCCTTGGGAGGAGACGTGCAGTCAGTGGAACTTCCAAGCACAAGAAGATCATTACCAGACGTGGGATCAAATGTATAATTACCCGGTCTCTTCTTTGTTTTCTTTATTTATATTAGTTTTGGTATTCTTGGGGTAGTATAGAGAAATGATTAGATTTTAGATGATTATTCGCTCTGCCTACATTGTAACCCCTGGTGTAGTTAAAGGGGGGGGGGGGTTCCTGCTAGGAGAACTGGTGACCATACTAGGGAAGGCTCTAGGGTTTTTTTGGGTATTTTGGGTTGTTTGATTGGTTTGTTTTCCTTTCAAGTTTATTACGAGTTTTCTGAGTCTATCAAGGGATTTTGGTCACCTCTAGGGTGAATACCAATTGTCCATACCCTGTAAGACTGCCTGGTATTTTCATTTTTTGAAAGGACAAAGAGGTTTACACGCCCTATCTTGGGTCACCCCATGTACATACGCGCTCTACACAGTAAACAACCAGCATACATACGTAGGCTGCTGATGCAACAACCTGCGTCTTTGCTTAATGAAAGGTTTTTTAAAAAGAGGGAGTTTGCCTCTTTCTTGATTGAAGTTCACACTTCTCAGGGATTTCTTGGATCGATACAAAGTCTCTATTTGTGGACACAGCTTGTATACAGGTTCCAGTTTACTTGTTTCCTTAGTCTTCTTGTGTTTCCTAGCATTTTTATCTTATTTTTAGCTTGAATTTTTAAGAAAAATGAGTTTCATTTTGAATCATGTATTCATAAGTTTCTTTTAGCATCTTTTGTTAGTTATGCTTTGATTGGAAGAAAATATAAAAAAAAAAACTTGTTTTTTTACGTCTCTTTCTTTCTTTGCATTTGATTTGCATTCTTATTTGAAAAAGAAAAAGAATTAGCGTAGTGTTGTGTTTTCTTCTCATCTTGAAATCATTTGAAAAGAAAAATAAGAAAGACCATCCTTCTTTGCTAGTTTTCTTATAAGTTTAATTTTTTGCAAGAGTCTTAATAGCATCAGTTTCACTATCGCACACCTTATGAGTAAATCAAGACTTTAAAAAGAACGCTTAATCTAAAATACACTAGACTTTTCTATTTGTAGGGTTCACAAACTAGTTTAGGGTTTTAGGGCCTTGAATTAGGTTTGGAGAGGAAACTCTTCAAGGCCATTAAATCAAACATCGAAGTCTGAGTTAGGGAGTGTTTAATTCCAGTGTCGTAAAAGTTATTTGGGACCCCCATCTAACACAAGGGATAAACATGAGGTCGCGTGAGGAAAGGCAACGAATATAACCCCTCCAAAGCCAGACTGAATGTAGTGGGGAATGCATATTGGGGATATTTCTCGAGAGTAATACCGACTACATTTTCCTATGGAGCTTCATGGACCTCGAATCCGTTTGATATACTTTTTTGTCTTTCGGACCATTTTCTCTCTATACCCTTGATAGGTTTTAGACCTTTTATCCTTCTCATTGTGATCTACACGACTGTTGACTATACCCGCCTGGTGACTGACTGCGAGATGGAAACTTAGTTTCCCATATTATAGGGACTTACACGGGTGAATGTGGGGGTATACTGTGGTACCTGGGGTAGATTTTGGATCACGCTTTGTAGAGTATACCCAGAGGGTGCTTCCGTGTTCAATTTTCATTTGCACCGATTAGTTTCTCTAATGTCGATTGGCATAACTGTCCTTCCTAATAGATAGTCACCTGCTTGATTTTCCTTTAGGAAATTTTAGTGTGTGCTCTGTGCTCCCTAGATTTCCATAGTGATTTATTCAGTCATTGGTTTCGGTCTCTAACATAGGGTTGTAGACCTCCCACTCCACCAATCATGAGGACTTTTCAGTCTTCCGCTTAGAAAAGTGGACCCGCCTCTTTATAGGCATTGTTTTTATACCAATAGTTCACCAGAGTCAGTGTGTGAGACTTTTTCAGAATTGAAAAATCCCACAAGGGGATAAACTGTGCATAAAATGTGCATAATATATTCATGGATAAAGTTACCGATGATACCAACCAAGGAACCCCTCCAAAAGGGGATTCTTTTGATTTTCCTTTTTTTGGAAACATTGGTGTCCCTTTGATAGCCACTCTGTACATTCCTGGGTTGAATGTGGGACTACTAGTTTGGTTGGATACCATTTCAAATGTCTCGAATGCTCTTGACACTTCTCAGTTAAGAACTTTATGTCATGAGAATCATGTTGATGTTCCTTCATCAACAAAGTCTTCTCCTCCTCCTTCTACCTTATCTGGTGAAAGTATAGGTACTAGTAATCGAAAGTCTAAACGAAATACAAAGAGGAAGAATAGGAAGAAGAAATCACCAACCTATGCAAGTCATGTTGGAGATAGGTTGTCAACCTATGCAATTCATGTTGAATACTAGCCCCCAGCCTCTACAAGTCATGCTGGGGGCATGAACCTAGTCCCTACAAGTCATACTAGAGTTCAATCACCAACCTCTGGAAGTCATGTTGGAGATAGTTCTTCAACCTTTGCAAGTCATGTTGAAGACCAACACCTAGCCTCTACAAGTCATGATGGGGGAAAAATTCCAGTCACTGATTGTCATACTGGCAATAGGTTTGTAGCCTCTGTGAGTCATGTTATCGACCCATCACCAACCTATGCAAGTCATGTTGGAGATGTGAAATCAACCACTACTAGTAATGCTGGGGGCATTGATTCAGTTCAGAAACCTAGATGGATATGATGTAATCCCAAGTTTCCTTGTAAGCTTTGCAAGAGAGATCACCTTACTCATGTATTCCCTGGCCTTCCAGAGGTACGAATATTGTGGTCCCTATTTGCAAGCTCTGGCCCCAAGGCTTCCCTAAACTCGTCTAAGATTCATTTGTAGGATTTTGCTTCATTGACCGTGGGTATGAAATGAAGTAAGGTGTCATCCACGAACTGTTGGTGTGTGGAGGTAGGGGAATCCTCGAAGGGTTTGATACATTTTATTTCCCCCATTGTTGTTGTGCTTTTTATGCTTCGACTGAGACCTTCCATCATTAGAATGAATAGGAAAGGGGAAAACGAGTCTCCTTGTCTAATGCCTCTTATGGAATAGAAAGGTTTGGTAGGGGATCCATTTACTAGTAGCGAGTAGCTTGTTGTGGATACTAGGCTGACTATCCAACTGACCCAATGTTGGGTGAAGCCGAAGGCTTCCAAGGTCTTGATCATATAGTGCCAGCTAATTTTTTCATAAGCTTTTTCTAGGTCCAGTTGTATTATCATTCCCTCTCTCTTATGAAGCTTCAGGGTGTGGATAATTTCGTGGGCATGGATGATATTGTCCATTATTTTTTTCCTTCCACAAAACCTACCTATTCTTGTGAGACTAGTGTGGGTAGAAGTGGTTTCAATANGGAGATTATCTTATACACCACATTGCACAATGCTATAGGTCTGTAATGATCAGGGGTTTTGGATTCATTCTCTTTGGGGATAAGTGTAATCATTGTAGCATTTAGTGCTTTTAGAATGGAGGCTGACCTTCTTGAGTCTTCCACTACCCTATATACGTTGTGTTTGACAATTTCCCAGGAGGCTTTGAAGAACTCCAATGTGAAACCATCTGGGCCTGCGGCTTTTCCATTGGGAATTTCCTGGACTACTTGGTCAATTCCCTCCTCTGCAATGGGCTTGTTCAGGTTGTTACTTTGTTCTTCAGTGACCAGGTGAGGGATGTGTTGGAATATCCTTTGTCTGGCCTCCATTCTGTCCTGGTTGGGTTCCTAGGCTATCCCGTGGAAGTGGTTTACCAGAGTTGTTTCGATGTCCTTATGTGACTCTCTCTCTATTCCATCCTAGTCCCTAATCTTTAGGATTTTGTTATGGGATCTTTTGGCCATGGTTGTTCTATGAAAAAACATGGTGTTCTGTTCTCCTTCCTTTAACCATCTGATCCAGGACTTTTTTTTCCAAAGAGTTTCTTCTTGCTGACATCGTGCTTCCCATTCCCGGGTCATATGGATCTCTTAATTTTTCCACTCCTCCATGTAGCCTTCTGAAATGCAAGTTTCCTAGAGTTTTTTCATTTTTTCTTCAATGTTGTTCTTCTCTTCGTTTATATTCCCAAAAGTTTCCTTTTTCCACTCCTTAAGCCTATATTTGATGTGTTTTAGTTTATTATAGAGTTTGAACATCCTTGTCCCTTGGTCTGTTTGCTCCTCCCGCCACCACTGTTTGATTCTTTCCTTAAATGTCAGGTGTTCAATACAGAATTTCTCAAATCTGAAAGGTCTATTTTTTGGTGTGGTCTAGAAGCCTGCTTCCAATTGCATTGGTGAGTGATCAGATCCCCCCCAAGGAATGATGTTGCAATCTAATATTAGCCCCTACATAATTATTGGCTTTGATACTAGGAATTTGTCGAGTCTTGTTGCTACCTGATGTTGGTTCATCTGTTTATTGTTCCAGGTGAAATGGCCATTATTAGTTTTCATATATACCATCTCCGATGTGTCTATGAACTTTGAGAATTCTTCCGCATCTCTATCCAATCTTCTTGTACCTCCTTTTTTCTCCGCAAGTGAAGTGATGATGTTGAAGTCTCCTGCTAAGATCCATTGGAGGTTGTTGGATCCATTTTTAAGACATTCTAGGTCTCTTATCATTCCTCTCCTTTCCTTTGACACCTGGGGCCCATACACATCAGTGCACAAAATCACCTATGTGTTCCCAATGATTTGCATGCGGACTGTAAGGGTATGTCTGGTCACTTCAACTGCTATTAGGCTTAGTACTTGTGGGTTCCACAGGGTGAGGATACCTCCTACCATTTGGTGGCCTCCTATAGCCACCATCTTGTACTTGCACCATTTTTGTTGATTGATTGTTTCCATTATCTGTATTACATTTTTTCTCTTAAATAAAATATAGATCCGGTTGTTCCTATTTTAGTCTATTTCTAAGGATTCGTTGCTTTCTTGGGTTATTTAGGCCTCTTATATTCCAAGTTATAACCTTCATTTAAACATGTGGGGGGGATTTGGGGAAGATTTTCTTGATCTTACCTGAGTTTATCAGTAGCACTCCAAGCTCCTGTAGGGCTACACTATTTGATTTCATGTATTTTTTCCTCCATGTCTGCTTGGGTGAGAGTTATGGTTGTCCCTCTTTGGATTTGACTCCTAGGTGTCCAATCTCCCCATGTGTATTCTCTAGGCCTCTAGATTTGGCTTCCTCCCTTAGGAGGAACAAGTAATGGATGCGGTCAGGTTTCTCTGTTGGTACACTGTCTACTCCCTGTTTTTTCCATTGCTCCAGTATGTTTGTGAGATATATCCCTTCCCTTTCTACAAGGTCTCTGAGTTCAGGATCTTCTGTTCCTACTTCGCTTGGGGTCATTTACGCATCTCCCTCTGTTTCTTGCATGGGGGTGTTGTCGTATCTGATTCCTCCATCCATCGGGGTTGCACAACTTCCCTATTCCTTCTGGTTACTTGGTCGGTCGGTGGGCTCATTTTTTGTTTGTTCTCTGACTTCCTGAGATTTTTCCGTATCCTTATCATATCCTTCCCCTTTATTGGTTCTATCCCTTCCTTCCATTTTATTCCAGACCTCTGGGTTATTTCCTACTAGGGCTTTACTCTGCTTTTTTTTTTCTCTACTTTTGGGGTCTAGTTTTACAAACCCATCCTCATCCTGATGTGGTTTGGGATTTTCCGCTTCCTGTTTTTTATTAAGGGGGCATTCCCTGATCAGGTTACCATGTTCATGACATCTTCTACATATGAAATGGATATGTTCGTAATCTATGTTTTGGACCCATTCCTCATCCCTGAATTCGAGGTTTATCACTTCTGGGAGGGCTCCCAACACATCCATCTCTATACATATTCTTGCAGAAGATGTATATCTCCCTTTTAGGGTGGCTTCTGCGGTCTTTATATATTTCCCCAGTTTTTTTCCTATTGCTTTGAAGGTAGAGGGTAACCGGTAGTCTAAAGGTAGGGAATAGAATCTCAGCTAGACCTGCACCTTTTTAAAGGTCTCTTTTTCTGGGGAGAAATTTTCCTTCCATGGCTGCATGTACAGTCCTGTTGATGCATGGAAGTATGGCCCTACTTCAAAGACTCTATCCTTATCCTCGAGGTTTATGAATATTGTTGTGAAGAAGCCTTTTGAACCTAGATGGAGCTCCAATTCCCCATTTGGCTTCCAGTGATATTTGATCCAGTTGCACAACATTCTTTCGGTGGGCCATAAGCCCATAAACTTGTAGATTAGAGCATGCACCTTCATATGATCCCTGTAGACTTCCATTTTTGGATCCTCCAGTATCACCTTGGGTATCATTATTGTTTTGGGTTTGCACGGGTTGTGCCCTTCTTCCCGGTTGGTCTTCGTTGTGTCATTCATCTCCCTCTAGGTTTCTCTGGCTTCCTCTTCCATGCACTCACTTTTTCCCTAGTTCCTTTCCTGACCTTTTTCTGGGTCTAAACCCAAGGTGCCTTGAAAAATACGCCCCTTGGCCCTTTCCCTCTATCTACCACTACCTGTTTGTATGAGGGGGTACACTTTCCCCCCCCTTTGGTGTTGATGATGTCCTTTGTTATGGCTGCGACTGTCCAAACCCTAGCTAGCAGTTGCTCTCTCTCCTAGAGCCCCAATTCAGAGAATAATAATAAAAAAAAACGAGTTAACCAAAGCTTGGAATATATTATTTAAATGTATGTAATGAATCAATCAAGTGTTTAAAATATTACCTTCCATAGTGGAATTTTCTTACAACAATAGTTTCCACCATTCACTTTAAAAGAACTTATTTGAACATTTGGATGGACAAAAATCTAATTTTCTAGTTTGTTGGGATAATCTAAAAGTGTGAATGACTCAAGGAAGTGTAACCTCGGAAGAAATAATAAGCATAATGAATAACATGAATGAAAGTATGAATGTTGTCCAATATCGAAAGAAAAGGCATGCCAATAAGAAGAGGATATAATGAAATTTATAAATTGGTGACAAAGCATTTTTGAAAGTTAATAGAAAAAGTCGTTCATTATGTTTGGGTCAATGTAGGAAATCAACAATAAGATATTGTGCAACTTTTGATATTTTCATGCAGATTGGTGTAGTAGATTTTAGAATGGCTAGATAAAAGTGAATGTAACAATGTTTAATTTATGTAGATGATATATTTACTATGGGAGTGAATTAACTGTGAGTAGAGAAGTAGGAAACCCTATGGAAACCCTAGAAACTTGTGTGGGACAACATTTCTTTAAACATAAACATAGATGATATATTTACCTTAGGAGTGAATTAATTGTGACTAGAAAAGTAGGAAACCCTATGGAAACCCTAGGAACTTGTGTGGGACAACATTTCAATAAACAAAGATAGAAGCTGTTATAACCCTAAATTGCACCACACATGCTTACCTGGCATCAGGCCAATTCATATCCCTTCTTTGCCAAAGCACTGTTGAACAACTCTTTGAAAATCCTCTTGTATAAAGGCCCACGTGCCCTAATTCATTACTGCACGCGTGTACACGTTGGCTGACCCAAAACAACCCGCGTGGACCGACAAAAGCATGAAAAAAGGAAAGTTGTCGACGGAACAAAAAGCTATGGGTGAGTTAACTGAAACTCCCAGCCATGCATGGCTGAGGGTTCGTCCAAATACCTAGCTCCTTCTAGCCTATAAAAGAAGGGGTATGAGTTGGCCTGATGCCAGATAAGCATGTGTGGTGCAATTTAGGGTTATAACAGAAGCATTTCTTGAGTAACTATACAAACTACACCTTGATTTTAGTGTACAAAGTTTAGAATATTATGAACCTACTTTTCTTTTAACCAAGAAATATGTGAAAGGTAACTTTTCTTGTGAATACCTCCATTTCAGGAGAATAGGCTATAACCACCCTCATGGATTCATACAAAAGATCCTAGAAATCCATTATGACAAGGTATAAACATCATAGTCATAATGATTACAAGTTAAGATGATGTCAAATATATAGAATAACACATTAGAAAAATCAAAGTCATAGTCATAATGATCACAAGTTAAGATGATGTCAAATATAGAATAACACATTAGAAAAATCAAAGTCATAGTCATAATCATAATGATCACAAGTTAAGATGATGTCAAATATAGAATAACACATTAGAAAAATCAAAGTCTAAAGTGAAAGAACAAAATTGATGAAAAAAATTATGAATCTGATAAATTTCGAGGTGGATATGTAAGATAGAAAGAATGATGAAATTGTAGGGAATGTCATCTAATTCATTGAAGAATTTAATAATAAGACGAAAATAAAAATAATAATAATTAGGACAAATATAAATACAAAGAAAGAAAAAAATCCCACAATCACAAAATATGTTATGCACAAAAATGAAGAAGATTAAGATATGGAATAAATTGAAGCTATCAATAAGTTAATCATCCCAACAAAAACTATTATAACGATAAGACAAAACGAGAACACTAAGGAGAAAATAAATGAAAATAAGAAGAAACGGATAAAAAGTAGATGCAATAAGACAAACATAAAAAAAAAACCCAAGGGGATTCGGACTAAACATGAAGATTTCTAAATTAATTAAAGAAGATTCAGACTAAACAATGAAAGACAACACACTTGGAAAATGCTATATTTGTAAATAAAATGAGAGCTACATACAATTCATGGCTAATTCTGGGTACCGTAGTGAAAGAAACTAAAAGAGAAAATTAAGAACAAAGGGTAAACATATCAATAATTGACGAAGAAAAGGAAGAAGAATTAGGAAGACGAGGATGTCAAAAAAAAATGTACATCCAAGAAAAACAAAAGGATATCAGAGAAACAGAGTAATAAATTAAATTAGAAATGGCGGTGAAATAGAAATGAAGAGATTTCATATGTTCTAATAAGAATTTTGATAAAGGAATAAATCCTTAAGAGAAAACTAGAAAACAAATATGGGAAAATGAACCAATGGAAAAATAAGATTGAGAAGCAATAAGAAAATAAAGAAGAGATAAGGAAGAAAAGGAAACAATAGAAAATTTAAATTAAAAATAGAATCTATGGAAGTCATGAAAAAAGAAAAAGGAAAGAACAAAGATAGGTAAACCATGAAAAATAAAGTTGAGACAATGAAGCTATGAAACTAAAGAGACAAAGAAAAAATAGAATCTATGGAAGCCATGGAAAAAAGAAAAAAGAGAGAATAAAGATATGTAAACTATGAAAAAATAAAGTTGAGACAATGAAGCTATGAAAATAAAGAGACAAACAAGTTAGGGAGGTAATGAAAGAAAAGAGAGAAAAGGAAAAGAACCAAGAGAAGAAATATAAAACATAAGAATAATAAGAAGAAAGGGTATAAAAGGAAATAAAATACATAGAATCAAGGGAAGAAGAATGGAGAAGAGATAGAAAGAAAAGGGTTGAAGAAGAAATAGGACAAAGTGAAGAACATTTGGAAGGGACAATTTTTTTTTATAAAGAAATAATAATAGAATAAAATAGAAGTATCTATAAGAAGCCATACTTATGAAACAAATCAAGGATCAAACCAAAATGAGGAACCAACACTTGGAACATAGCAAGGATGGAGACAAAATAAAGAAACAACACTTATGCCAAGACCCAATTAGGAAAATGGAAGCTCTTTTATTGTGATTAATTTCTTTCGATCCTAAACCTTTAGCTAATTACAATGTGTCTTTCCTTGCCAATTACAATATCGTAGCTCTTTATTTTGTTTACTCTACCAATTGTACTCAGTAATCCGCTATTCTCATATCAAAATTGTTTCCTTATCAACTACCTTATAGATTGTAATGGTTTTAATAAATGTACCTATGATTTTGTTAAAAGATCCATATATATGTGTTATGGTTTTGTTTTCACTCTCTAATTATCATAGTATTTCATCCCACGTTCATCTTTCTCATGTAACAATCATACACATACTTAAACCCAAAGAGGGAGAAAACTACGAAATGTTTTTTCTTATGTTTTGAAGAATTTACATTCATTGGAAGCACCAACTTCCTTTGTTTTCCAACTGCAAATGGAATGAGGCTCCAACCCCCTAGTTCTCAGGCTATAGCCTGAGGGAAGCTCCAACTCTCCAATTATCTGGCTACAACTAGAAGGAGGCTACAACCCCCTATGTTCTCTAGCTACAACCACATGTCCTTGTCCCATCCAACTGCCCTCATGTATAAGTGGAATGATGGAACCACTGTCACACTATCACTGTGATATATACTATTGTAAACCTATACCAATCAACATGCACCAATAACCTGAACCATGCATCAACCTGTACCTCAATTTGTAATCAACCTGTGCCGTAAACAAGTGCATCAACCATGCACCAACATGTACCAAACAACCTGTAATCAACTTGTACCATAAACAAGTTCATCAACCATGCACCAACTTATACCTCAACTTGCAAACCTTCCTTAACTTTAACAACAAGAGACTGGAATTTTCATCAATCTTTACTTTGGTCTCACATGAATAGTTTTGGATTAGTCAACAACCCTAACTTGAAATAATCATAACTATGTACCTGTAATGAATAAAGATCTAAAAATAGTACACAATGTTCTTCAATGTGTTTTATGCAATTCCTCGAGGTGTCACTACTTGTAACCTCTCAAAAAAGGAGTCATAGCAAAAATGGCATACCTTGTTGAATTCTAGCTTATTCTAGAGAGAGAACTTGTAGAGCGTTCCCAGCACAGAATATTTGTTGTATGTATATGAAAATTGTACACATAATACTACAAAATGTACTCTAATGAACACATTTGGCCTTACTAAATTTGGATCTATTATGAATAAGTTATGACGTTTTTACTTGAAATATATGTTTTAGACTAGTTTCAAGACTGGCCACAAACCCTATTTTACATGGAGTGTAACTCCAAAAATACAATGACCCAGAAGATTAAATTTGTACCACAACTACATGGATATGTTTTCTCAATGCTCTCCCAATTTCACAGTCTAAATCATTCTAGAAAAAAAGTTATTGCGAAAATAGTGAGATGACCTGTAAATAACATGCCTTAGAAAACATCATCAAAAGAATTTATCCTCCCTTGAATTTCGACGTTCTTTACTTCACCTTCCCTCTGAAATTCGACTTAGATATCCTTTGGTTACCTCAGTCACCTGTAGATATTCAATATGATCAAGTGTGATTAAAATGAGAGAGCCTTGCCTCTTATTTATACTCTTCAAGTAGCTTCCTTAGAAGCATCTTCTAGGCCACTTTGTCCACATAGTCACCTATGCCCAACTTTTCCCAATTTACCACTTGTCCATGTATCCAATAGGCAATTGACCACTTAACCCATTTTCCTCATTTTAGGGTTAACCTTCTTATAACCACTTTCCATAATAAGAAAGTTCTCTATTTACTTTATTATTTAAATAATCCTCCTTGACTTTGTCACTTCACTTTATTATTTAAATAATCTTGTTTTACTTTGTCACGTCACTTTATTATTTAAATAATCCTCTTTGGTTTTGTCAATTCACTTTATTATTTAAATAATTTCTTGCCCCCGGGGGGCAGCTCAATTGGCAAGTGCCGTGAAAATGAAGTTCCATGAGGTTTCGAGTTCAATTCCCCCCGACTTACCTTCTGTGCCGCGTAAGGGCCATCGTGGGCAGACCTGGAGGTTATAGTGGTAGCGGTTTGATAACACGGCCACGTGTAACGCGAGCACGTGCCCAAGTAGTTGTTGATTCCTCCAGACAAAAAAAAAATAAAAAAAATAAATAATTTCTTCTTTGCAATCACTTTGACTTCTTTGACCTTTTGGGGTTTCAAGCCAATCATATGAGGGTCCTTCCACTTCGTAAGGCCATAACTCTCAAACCATGAGGAGTTATGTAATGTTCCACATACCATTGGAAATGGCATGACATTTATTATCCATCTAGAATAGTCTTACTTGCAAATATATCAAAGCTCATACCATTATACATCAAACAAACTTGGGTCCATTACCCAAACCTTTTTGCTACCGAAATTCGCTACCATACTTTCTTCAAGGGTTGACATCAATGACAACCAACCCAATTAATCAACATACAAGCATGATGGGGTCTTTCAAAACCATGTGATAACATTGTAATGACCTAAATCTTTAGGATAGAAAGAAATAAATCAAAATAAAAAATATTTAACAAATCACATAGATGAATGAGAAATTGAACCAGATAATGGAACTCACTAGAAGCACACTTCCAATCCTAGATGGCACCATCTCAAGAGACAACACAAAAATAGAGGACATCCAATTAATCATAAAATTGGCAATGTACATGATCTAGGAAGGAATAAAAAAATAATAGATTTAAAAACAACGTCAGAGCTAAAGGAAACATGAATTAAATATGTCAAGGATAAATGTGGAGCAATGAAGGAGGTAGAATATGCAAAAGAAAAAAGAGAAAAATAAAAAATAAAAAAGATAAAACTAGAAACAACATTGAGAAAAGAATGTATGATGTAAGCCAAAGGTTAGTCAGAATATAATAAAATTAAAATGAAACTGATGCAATTAATATGAGTTATATCCAAATATGAGAAAGATGGAAGAAAGGATATTGGAGCTTTACATGAATCATATCCAACAAGCCAAAAGATTTGAAAGCAAGATTATTGGAACTTGGAGTGTTACAGGGATCTATCAAGAAAGCCACTAGACTAAAGCAATGTGATTTATAAGAAATATTTGAAATGAAACGTAGCATGAGAATTCATCTATTTAAACACAAAAGTGGAATAACATAAATTCTAAAATATTTGAAATGTAATTAAGAAATATAGAAGGAAGATACATAGTTTAGGACAAATCAAACACTACAAACATTGTAGAAAAATACAAAGAAATATTTTTTGTACATCAAACATTTGATGTATTATCAACCATATGAAGAGTACAAATCCAAATGCGGTTAAACAAAAAATGGCAACCATGTTTACTTAATTGGCTATCACATTAGAACCAAACCCAATAGTAAAATAGATCAATAGTAGGATAAGGAAAGTTAAACATAGATAAACAAAATAATGTAAGAAAAAATGATAGAACTCATGAGTAAGTAAAAACAAGGTACTATATACATATTTTATGAAGAATAAGGTTACTGATATGAACACTGGAATTAAGAAGATAGGGAAGTAGAGGACATATAAGATCAATTTAGGCTAGTGATAGAAAAATAAACACAACGATTAAAATTTGTGCACTAAGCAATGCCAACGTAAGACAAGGACAAGCTTTCATGAGAAAAGGAAAAAACAAAGTAAGGATATGAATTGAAATGCCCTGATAAGACAAACATGGAGAAATAGCTAGGAAGCAACCAATTATCTCAAAGTTGGATAAAGTTAGTAAAGTTAGGAGTAAAAGTCCTAGTTTTATACCATTGAAGCTTCTAAAGGAAAATCAAGACAAACATGATGGGTGTTTTATCAATAGCTTGATAACATAGGCAAGCAAAGCCATTATATATACATACATTCAATGAATAAAGTATATATATATATATGATGGTGAAAACTATATAACCAATTATTATAAAAAAGTTGTAATATATTTTTTTATTATTAATATATTAATTTTCTTTTTTATAAATTTTAATAAACCTTGATAAAGTAGAAATGAATAATATAATTAGAATGTATTTTTAGATCATCTTCAATATTTAATATCCCACGCCTGAACATCTAACACATCATTTTACCACTACACACCTTAACATCCGACAATTCTATCATTTTACCACTATTAGGTTTTTCTATATCGAGAATTTGTATCCATCCTATATGCATGATTACATTATTTTAACTCTCTATATCATTTACTTATCGTTATCCGTCATCCCAAGTACTCCACATTCTATCGGTCCTTATTAAATCATTTCTAAAAGACTTCATATTTAATCATCTTCATACTTGGTTTTCAATTACTTCTATTTTTAATAGCAATATTTGGAATCCAATTTTTCACTAAAAACATTCAACCAAAAATGTAAAATGTGGCTAAAGAATGTTTTAGTCATTAAATAAACACCTAAAAATGTAAAATGTGGTTAAAGAATGCTTTAGTCATTGAATAACCACTCTCTTATCATTGGTAAATTTTATAATATCATTGAATAATTGAATAATGTTGGACCTTAGTCCAATTTTATGTATTACTAGGTTATTATTTGAGCATTTATGGAAAAAACAAAGGATGAGATGTCATCGTTAATCTCAAACATTTTGTTTACTTTAATAACGAAAGAAGATGTGAATAGCATGAATAGAAAAGCATTATCAATTTCAACGGTAATGGGTGAAATAACTATAGACGATTTGAATAGCATAAATAGGAAAGTATTATCAATTTCAACTTTAATGGGTGCAACACTTTATTGACTTATTTATTTATTTATTTAAATGGTATGACGTCAATTGTTTATTTGAATATCACCTAAACCAAAAAAACCCAATTTAGACATGAAAGTTAGGACATCTTATCTACATTGTTGTATAGGGGTGGGAATCTTAAATGATGATATCCAGTTTGAGTATAAGAATGGCAATCATAAAACATAATAATAAGATTTTTTGTATGTAATATTTTAATTTTAGTCATATATATATATGACTGGGGTTAATATGATAAGTGTGGTGAAATGTCAATATGATTAGTAAGTGAAATATATAGTCATTTGGATTTAATAAATATAATATAAATAGATAATTTATTTTGATTATAATTTTTGTAGATATAAATTCTAACTATTATTGCCTAGTTACCATAATGTACTATATGAAAGGTTGTGTATGTTTGAAACATCAACATGTAATTTATACTATATAAAAAGTTATGCATGTTTGGAATATAATAATTTAATATGCTTGTAAGGAGAATGGAGAATTATGATTATAGGTTTGATTTATAAAAACATGGCATATCATGTTTGTTTATAAGATATTAAATGATACTTTTAATTGTTTTGTTATTTACCAAAATTCATTCATTATACTTTTTATTTAAATTCATTAACTATGTTTGTCCTAATATATTATACATTTTCAATCTACAAATGCTTATCATGTGTTTTTCTTCATTTTCTTGAGAATGTCATTAAAGTGAGGAATATTCCTCTCTCCACCTTATAAAATTGATATGCCATATTCATAGGTAAGATAAAATAAACCTACAAATATAGGTCTATACCTATAGGTGTATTAATCTTTTTCTCTCAGCCACTTCATATCAGATAGATACATTTCTCAACTTTCAAGTAATTTAAAAAACCCCAATATAAATTAACTGTTGAATTTTAATATAAGATGATATGTGAGATTGATGTATTATTACAATGATGAGTGTTCCATATATAGAGAACATATGGTGACCATCCA
>JASDQU010374702.1:19358-35269 GCA_032191745.1 Picea mariana
TGACTAGGGTGAGTCGTGAGAAGGGGGGATTCCCACTCCATCGGATTGTTTAAATGCGTACGGAGCTCTGAGCAGTATGACTAACCCGACTCCTGTAGAGAACCTTCGTGAGACCCTGTGACTCGAATGTTTATGTCTGATTCTGAGAAATCTCGTGTGTGTAACCCCAGCCTATGAGAAGCCTATGTTGAATTCAGGGAAGAGTCTTTGCGTGTTCGGGAAAGTTGAGCGAGCCTATGCAAGCATTCCCTATTCTGAAGCCGTGACTGTGAAGCCATCCTGTGATTGTCGAACTAGGTTTTGGAAAGCCTGTGTCTGTTTTCCCATGGGATTGTTGAAACTACATAGTACTCGACTGCGTGAGGCTTGTTGGCCTGTGAGAGACTCCCTCCAGGTGAGAGAGTGCACAGGGGAAGGAGGGAAGTCCTGGAAGTAACCCTGTAGTTGCCATAGAGCCTGGAGACTTCTGGTCCAATATGTTCCTGTAACCCAAGGTAAGGGAGATTGGCAGGCGAAGGACTATCCAGGTGACAGAGAAGGTGCATTCTCCTAGGGAGGAACAGGTATGTGGGGAATGAGGGTTTGTGGGCAGTGAGTGTGGGAGATTCCTGGGAGAGCATTCCATCCTTGTGGTTGTGTGTGACTGTTTTCCCTGTGACCTCAGCCTGAGCCTAGATTCCTTGCCTTGGGGTGGAGTTTAGTCCCAGCTCAGGGGTGACCCACTGCTGAGTTGATGAGAAGTGCAGTCTAAGGCTGGGAGGTTCGTGGAAGGCCTTCATTTGGTTTTTGGATCCCACCATTGTTACAAGATAAGTGTCTAACTATGTTTTATCACATTTTATCATGTCTCTACTGTAAATGCTATCATGTTTTCCGCTGTGTATATGAATTAATATGGAATTCTATGGATTGTTTAATTATAGCAGTAATGATATGTTTTACTCTGAGTTAAATGTGTTTATTTGTTTAAATGCATGGGATATATGATATTTGTATGAGATTTGTACAAATGGTGTGTACAAATGGGTATCAGAGTGCGAGTAAGCCCAGAGTTCCGAAATGGGTGTGCTACAAGAATTTTTATCAATCTTTACTTTAGTCTCACATGAATAGTTTTGGATTAGTCAACAACCCTATCTTAAAATAATACACAATGTTCTTCAGTGTGTTTTATGCAATTCCTTGAGGTGTCACTACTTGTAACCTCTTAGAAAAGGAGTCATAGCAAAAATGGCATACCTTGTTGAATTCTAGCTTATTCTAGAGAGAGAATTTGTAAAGCATTCCCAGTACAGAATATTTTTTGTATGTATCTGAAAATTGTACACAGAATACTATAGAATGTACTCTAATGAACACATTTGGTCTTACTAAATTTGGATCTATTATGAATAAGTTATGACGTTTTTACTTTTAATAGATGTTTTAGACTAGTTTCAGGACTAGCCACAAACCCTATTTTTCATGGAGTGTAACTCCAAAAATACAATGACCCAAAAGATTAAATTTGTACCACAACTACATGGATATGTTTTCTCAATGCTCTCCCAATTTCATGGTCTGAATCATTCTAGAAAAAAAAGTTATTGCGAAAATAGTGAGATGACTTGTAAATAACATGCCTTAGAAAACATCATCAAAAGAATTTATCCTTCCTTGAATTTCGACGTTCTTTACTTCACCTTCCCTCTGAAATTCATCTTAGATATCCTTTGGTTACCTCAATCACCTGTAGATATTCAATATGCTCAAGTGTGATTAAAATGAGAGAGCATTGCCTCTTATTTATACTCTCTAAGTAGCTTCCTTAGAAGCATCTTTTAGGCCATTTCGTCCACATAGCCACTTTTTCCACATAGTCACATATATCCAACTTTTCCCAATTTACCACTTGTCCATGTATCTAATAGCCACTTGACCACTTAACCCATTTTCTCATTTTAGCGTTAACCTTCTTATAACCACTTTCCATAATTATAAAGTTCTCTATTTACTTTATTATTTAAATAATCCTCCTTGAATTTGTCACTTCACTTTATTATTTAAATAATCCTCTTTGATTTTGTAACTTCACTTTATTATTTAAATAATTTTCTTTGACTTTGTCAGTGCACTTTATTATTTAAATCATCATCTTTGACTTTTTCAGTTCTCTTTATTATTTAAATAATCATCTTTGACTTTGTTACTTCACTTTATTTTTAAATAATCCTCTTTGCTTTTGTCACTTCACTTTTTTATTTAAATAATTTCTTCTTTGCAAACACTTTGACTTCTTTGACCTTTTAGGGTTTCAAGCCAATCATATGAGGGTCCTTCAACTTCGTAAGGCCATAAATCTCAAACCATGAGGATTTATGTGATGTTCCACATACCACCGGAAATGGCATGACATGTACTATCCATATAGAATAGTATTACTTGAAACTATATCAAATCATACCATTATACATCAAACAAACTTGGGTCCATTACCCAAACCTTTGTTCTATCGAAATTCACTATTGGAATTTCTTCAAGGGTTGACATCAATGAAAACCAACCCAATTAATCAACAATATCCCCCTTTCGCATTGATGGAAACACTCTGATGCAATACTGAAATCATTTCACTCATGCTCCCCCTAGAACCATGCCTGAATCTCTATGACCAATGCTCCGCTTGGAACCATGCCTTTGTACTCTGCATCTGATAAATCTCTCCCCCTTTTTCATTAATGGAAAATGTATCTTTCCATTCAGGGTTGCTCCCCCTAACTGACTCATTTGATCTCCCAACCTGAATTGTCCTCTTTATGTTGCTTCCTCGTGTACATCTAAGACATATAAGATAAGCATTCTAAAGCATTCATTTTGGAGTAGAAATAACTATGAGTCTTTGGCGAAGATACTCAAAGGATTCCCATGGAAGTGGTTTTGTAAATATGTCTTCCACTTGTTCTTTTGTTCCCACATATTCAACTCTAATGTTATTTTCTACAACTATTCCCGTAGAAAGTGATACTTGATTGGAATGTTCTTCTTCTTGGAGTGCATCACCGGGTGCTTTGAGATACTAATGATGCTTGTATTATCACAATATATTGGAATGGGCTCATCATACTCAACCTGTATATCTATCAGAGTTTGTTTCATCCATAGAACTTGTGTACAACATTTTGTTACTTCAATATACTTTTCCTCGATTGTAGATAACGTTACAGATGATTGTTTCTTTCTTAGAAATGATACTAAACACTCACCCAAGTATAACATTGCTCCACTAGTTCTTCTCTAGTCATCAATGAAACCTACCCAATCTCCATATGTGTAAGAAATAAGTGATAGATCATTTCCTTTTGGATACCATAATCCAAACTCTTATGTTCCTTTGAGATATCTGAAAATCCTCTTCACTGCTAATACATGTGATTCCTTTGGTCTTTCTTGAAATCATGCCACCTGTCCAACTATTTGCATTACACATGGTTTCGATGTTGTCACATATAGTAGGCTACGAATCATTGACCTATATTTCCTATGATCTGTAGACTTTGAATCATCATCTTTGCTCAACTTGCAATTGGTTTGCAATATTCCATTCTGAACCTTTTTAGCATTTCTCTAATATAATTGGTTTGAGAAATAAAAATTTCTTGGTTTCTTTGACGTATCTGAAGACCCAAAAAGAAATATAGTTATCCAAGTAATGACATTTCAAATTCATTCTACATTTCCTTTGCAAATTTCTGGCTTAACCTGTCATCAGTACTTCCAAAAATAATATCATCAACATAAACTTCAATTAATAAAACACTATATTGAGTTACCTTGATGTAGAGGTTGTTGTCTACACTTCATTTTCTGAACCCTACCTGTTATAAATATTTATCCAGTCTAGAGTACCATGTTATAGGAGTCTTTTTTAGACCATACAAGGCCTTCTTTAATTTACACACATAATTTGCATTCTCTCACAACTAAAATCCTTCCGGTTCTTCAATGTAGACTTCTTCTTTACGTTTCCCATTCAGAAACGATGATTTTACATCTGATACACTTTAATATTTTTGGAGCATGCATAAGATAAAATCAATCGGATAGCTTCCATTCTGGAAACTGGGGCAAATTTCTCTTCAAAGTCGATTCCTTCAACCTGTGCATATCCTTTACATACCAATCTATCTTTGTTCCTTGTAACTTATCCATATTCATTCAATTTATTCATGTATACTCACTTTGTTCCGATCAAATTCTTATCCTTTAGTCTTGGAACTAATTCCCAAGTGTCATTTTTTTCTATTTGATCCAATTCTTCATCCATGGTCTTATTCCAAAATTCATCCTTGCTGACCTCTTCAAAACAGGTTGGTTCAATCATAGATGAGACTGCTAGTTATGTTTGTTCTGGTGAATGGATTCTTCTTCGAGTCTCAACTCCTTAATCTTTGTTTTCAATAATATGATCTGAAGGATGATTCTTTTGTACTCATCTACTAGGTGTCTTTGGAGGAACTTGTTGAACTTGATCTTCTACTTCTGTTAGATCCTCTTCATCTTCCCCTTCTACTTCTTTTTCATCTTCTCCTTCTTCTTTGTAAAGTTGTTCCATTGATTCTTTTTCTTCTTCCTTTAATTCTTGTCAACCCGTTTCATCAATTGTTACATTGATTCTTTCCACAACTTTGTTCAATCTCAGGTTGTAACACTTGTATGCGTTCCTTTTACATGAGTAACCAGCAAGTACCATTTTGTCCACATGAGATCCAAACTTTCTCATTCTGTCATCTTCTCTTTTGATGTAGCATTTTCTTCCAAAAACTCTGAAGTGCTTCACATTTATTGGTCTTCCTTTCCATAGCTCGTAGGGAGTTTTCTCATTGTCTTTTCTAAGCATTACTATGTTTTGAATGTGAACTCTTGTATGCATTTCCTATGTCCAAAATATATCTATCGATTTCGAATCCATTATCATTGTTCGAGCCATTTATTTTACTATCTTGTTCTTTCTTTCAACAATTCCATTATGTTGAGGTGTCCTAGCAACGCAGAATTTCTTTTTTATTCCATGCCTGCTGCACTAGTCCATAAATTCATTTGAAGTGAAATATCCTCCATTATCATATCTCAGGCATTTGATTTTTGAATCCATTTCATTTTCAACCATTTCCTTGTATACCTTGAAGTTTTCAAAAGCTTATGACTTATTCCTGAGAAAGCAAACTGCAGTCATTCTTGTATAATCATCAACTAATAAAATAAAGTATTTATCACCTTTTAAACCATTTGTTGTAGTTGGTCCAACTAGATCAATATGCACAATTTCTAGTGGTCTTGTCATTGAATATTCTTTTGACTTAACCCTGGTCTTTGTTTTCTTTCCTTGTTGACAATGTTTTCATAAAGTGTTGGTTCATTTCGTGATCTGGGGAATTTCTCTAACTTCTTCCCTTTTGCTGAATTTGAAAAGTTTATCAAAATGTATGTGACTCATTATTCTGTTCCATAGCCAACTTTCATCTTCCTTTCCTAGGAAACATTTTTCATTTCCAATTTCACTTAATACATATATGTTGCTTGAAGTTCTCGTAGCTATTGCAATCAATTTTTCTGAACCTTATTTTCTTATCTCGCACTTTTGTGAATCAAAAGTAACATTATGTCCTTGGTCACACATTTGACTCACACTTAGAAGATTATGTTTCATATCTTCTACTAGTATAACATTTTCTTCCTTGTTATTCTTGTTCCCAATTCTAACTATGCCTTTTCCAATGATTTTAGCTGAATCATCATTTCTGAAGGAGACTGATCAATATTTTTCCTTTATTAATGTAAGAAACCTGTCTCTATCACATACCATGTGTTTTGAATGACCATTGTCAACATACCAACAACGTTTATTCTTCTTAGCTTGTAGAGAGAGTGTGCATTCTTCATTGCTATATTGATTTTGGTTTCTTATCCATGTCCTTTTCTGAGGTTCCTATCTGTGATTGTTGTTTTTTTGTTGTGGTTCTATAGGAGGGAAAGTCATTCTGCAATCTTTGGCCATGTGTCCAAAGTTGCTACATTTGTAGCATTCCACTTCAATTCTCAAAGATTCAAACTTGTTGTAACTTATTCTCTATGTTTTACTAGGCCTTCTTGGATAACCATTTTGTGTATAACTTTCAAAGTTGTTTATATTCTTGTTGTTATCTTTTCAATTCACAACTTTATGTCCAAATTTATTTCATGCATAACATAAACCAAAAAAGATAGTTATATACATGGGAGTTGAACATCTTCTGAAAAGAGATACTCTTATGAATCCTTCTTCTTCCCGAGGCCTATCTATTTCTATCAATTGTTGATTCTGAAATCTGAATCTTCTCGGTGGAGGAGTGTCCCTGTAATTTTCTATTTATACCTTCCTATCCACTTTGATTATTTCTAGATATTTTTTCATAAATGTTTCTTGTTCTATTGTTTTTGAGCTTGATCCCTTTTTTGTCTAATTGTATCCAAGTCCGAACTTGTCATGATGAGGTTTTTTACTGTTGATAATGTCATTCAAAACTTTTGAGCTATTCTGCATATTTTTCTTTTGAAGATCCTTTATTAATTTGACAATTTTTGCTTCCAAATTTCCAATGATCCTATCTCTTCCTTCTATTTGTTCTTTGAGTGCTTCTTCAATTCTTTTATCTTATTCAATTTGAACCTTCAAATTTGTGATCATTTGTTATATTCCCTGAGTGTCTTCTTTCTTGTCTAGTTCCCCTTGTAGTTTCTTGTTTTTTTTTTCTCTTCTGATAACTTCTATGGCACACAACAATTCTTCTCGGTAGTCAACTTCTGCCTCTTCATACTCTTCTTCGACCTCTTCATATTCTTCTTTCACCTCTTCATATTCTTCTTCAGAGTCTTCTTTATCAGATTCTTTTACGACCATGAATAGAACTCTTTATGTCTCACTATCACTGACTTCATCGAAATCTAATGATGAGATGTCTTCTTTGATGCATAAGCTTTTCTTGAAAAATTTCTTTGTGGTTCTTTTTCCTTTATATGTTTTTTTTCTATTTGATTTACCTTCATCATTTATCCTTTTCTTATGAGGATGTTTTTTTATCAAAATGACCAATACCATCACAATTAAAACAAATCAAACGAAGCTAACCTCTATATGTGTCGTTGGTTCCCTTGTTCAATATTTTGACAAAGTTGGTTGCTTCTTCATCATCTTCTGAGACATCACTGTTGTTGCTATGTTCTTTTTCTTTTTTTTTCCCCTTTTTCTTCGACCTTTTGAATGACTTGAAGGATTCGTCTTTTATATATGGATTTTCCTGTTGAGTTCTCATTTCATATGCTATGAAGATTACATTTAGTTCATCCATTCTTTTTGAGTTTAGATTTTTTCTTTCTTATAGTGTTGATATCATAGGGTCAAATCTCATAGGAAGAGATCTTAGTACCTTTTGAACAATTATTGATTCTCTGATTTATTCTCCCAATCCCAAAATCGCATTTATTGTTTCATCGACTCGTAAAAAGTAAGCTGCAATGTTCTCATATTCCTTCATATTTAGTTGTTTGAACTGACCTATGTAAGTTTGAAGCTTTGTTTCTTTTACTTTTGAATCTCCTTCATAAATATTTCAAATTTTGTCCCAAATCTCTTTTGTGGATTTACAATGTGAAACTTTGGTGAATATTGATTCTCCAAGAGCATTCAAAAGTGCATTTGTGGATTTGGAATTATTCTGATTGAGTTTCATTTCTTTGTCATTTGTTGGCGGAACTGTTGGTGTTGTGTATGCATCTACAATTGATTGTCAAATTTCAAATACTCGTGCATGTATATATGTCTTCATGCTTATGCTCCAAAATGCATACTTTTTTCCATTAAACTGTGGTATTCCATTTTTATACATGTTGTTCCTCTCCATGATCTACCTTTTAGTGGTTAAACTGAATTTCGAAGGAAATTTCTATGATACCAATTGTTGGATTACTGAGATGGGGGGTGAATCAGTAATAGATAAATCTAATCCTTTTTAACCATATAAGGCAAGTGTTATATCAATGTAGCATTATCATCCAATATTTGTAGAGTAAGTAAACAATGAACAAATGAACAATCATACACATACTCAGTACACCAATTCTTTTACGTGGAAACCCAAAGTGGGAGAAAACCATAGAATGTTTTTTCTTATATGTCTTGAAGAAATTACATTCATTCGAAGCACCAACTTCCTTTGTTTTCCATCTGTAACAGGAAGGAGGCTCCAACCCCCTATTTCCTCAGGCTACAACATGAGGGAATCTCTAACTCCCCAATTCTCTAGATACCACTAGAAGGAGGCTACAACCCCCTATGTTCTCTCTCTACAACCGGAAGGTGGCTACAACCACATGTCCTTGCCCCATCCAACCACCTTGATGTATAAGTATAATTATGGAACCATTGTCCCACTATCAATGTGAGATATACTATTGTAAACATGTACCAATCAACCTACACCAAACAACCCGTACTAATAATTTGAACCATGCATCAACATGTACCTCAACCTGTAATCAACATGTACCATAAACAAGTGCATCAACCATGCACCAACCTATACCAAACAACTTGTAATCAACTTTTACCATAAACATGTGCATCAACCATGCACCAACCTGTACCTCAACCTGCAAACCTTCCTTAACTTTAACAACAAAAGACTATCATTTTCATCAAACTTTAATTTAGTCTCACATTACTAGTTTTGGATTAGTCAACAACCCTAACTTGAAATAATCATAACTATGTACCAGTAATGAATAAAGATATGAAAATAGTACACAATGTTCTTCAATGTGTTTTATGCAATTCCTCCAGGTGTCACTACTTGTAACCTCTCAGAAAAGAAGTTATAGGAAAAATAGCATACCTTGTTGAATTCTGGCTTATTCTAGAGAGTGAACTTGTAGATCGTGACCATCATAGAATATGTGTTGTATGGATCTGAAAATTGTACACAGAATACTACATACTGTAATCTAACCAACACATTTGGTCTTACTGAATTTGGATTTGTTATGAATAAGTTATGACGTTTTTACTCGAAACACATGTTTTAGACTAGTTTTAGGACTAGCCACAAACCCTATTTTCCACGGAGTGTAACTCCAAAAATACAATGACACATAAGTTGAAATTTGTACCACAGATATTTGGATATGTTTTCTCAATGGCCTCTCAATTTAGCAGTCTGAATCATTCTATACAAAATGTTATTATGAAAATGGTGAGATGACTTGTAAATAACATACCTTAGAAAGAATAATCAAAAGAATTTATCCTCCCTTGAATTTTGGCCTTCTTTACTTCACCTTCCCTCTGAAATTAGGCTTAGATATCCTTTGGTTACCTCAATCACCTATAGATATTCAATATGATCAAGTGTGATTAAAATGAGAGAGCCTTGCCTCTTATTTATACTCTTCAAGTAGCTTCCTTAGAAGCATCTTCTAGGCCACTTTGTCCACATAGTCATCTATGTCCAACTTTTCCCAATTTACCACTTGTCCATGTATCCAATAGCCAGTTGACCACTTAACCCATTTTCGTCATTTTAGGGTTAACCTTCTTATAACCACTTTCCATAATTATAAAGTTCTCCATTTACTTTATTATTTAAATAATCCTCCTTGACTTTGTCACTTCAGTTTATTATTTAAATAATATTTTTTTACTTTGTCACATCACTTTATTATTTAAATATTCCTCTTTGACTTTGTCAATTCACTTTATTATTTAAATAATTTCTTCTTTCCAATCACTTTGACTTCTTTGACTTTTGGGGGTTTCAAGCTAATCATATGAGGGTCCTTCCACTTCATAATGGCATAACTCTCAAACTGTGAGGAGTTATGTAACGTTTCACATACCATTGGAAATGGCATGACATTTATTATCCATCTAGAATAGTCTTACCTGCAAATATATCAAAACTCATACCATTATACATCAAACAAACTGGGTTCCATTACCCAAACCTTTGTGCTATCAGAATTCACTACCGGACTTTCTTCAAGGTTTGACATCAATGACAACCAACCCAATTAATCAACATACAAGCATGATGGGGTCTTTCCAAACAATGTGATAACATTGTAATGATCTAAATCATTAGGATAGAAAGAAATAAATCAAAATAAAAAGTATTTAAGAAATCACATAGATGAAGGAGAAATTGAACAATATAATGGAACTTAGAAGTACACTTCCAATCCTAGATGACACCATCTCAAGAGACAACATAAAAATAGAGGACATCCAATTAATCATAGAATTGACAATGGACATGATCTAGGAAGGAATAAATAAATAATAGCTTTAAATACAACGTCAAAGCTAAAGGAAACATGAATTAAAGATGTCAAGGATAAATGTGGAGCAAAGAAAGAGGTAGGATATGCAAAGGAAAAAAGAGAAAAATAAAAAATAAAATCGATAAAACTATAAACAACATTGAGAAAAGAATGTATGATGTAAGCAAAAGGTTAGTCAGAATATAATAAAATTAAAATGAAACTGATGCAATTAATATGAGTTATATCCAAATATGAGAAAGATGGAAGAAAGGATATTGGAGCTTTACATGAATCTATCCAGCAAGCCAAAAGATTTGAAATAAAGGTTATTGAAACTTGGAGTATTACAGGGGTTTATCAAGAAAGCCACTAGACTAAAGCAATGTGATTTATAAGAAATATTTGAAATGAAATGTAGCATGAAAATTCATCTATTTACACACAAAAGTAGAACAACACAAATTCGAAAATATTTGAAATGTAATTAGGGAATACAGAAGGAAGATACATAGTTGATAGTTTAGGACAAACCAAACACTACAAACATTGTAGAAAAATACAAAGGAATATTTTTTGTACATCAAACATTTGATATGTTATCAACCATATGAAGAGTACAAATCCAAATGCATATGGTTTAACAAAGAATGGAAACCATGTTTACTTAGTTTGCTATCACATTAGAATCAAACCCTATAGTACAATAGATCAATAGTAGGATAAGGAATGTTAAACATAGATAAACAAAATAATGTAAAATGATAGGACTCATGAGTAAGAAAAAACGAGGCTATATACATATCTTATGAAGAATAAGCTTAATGATATGAACACTGGAATTAAGAAGATGGGGAAGTAGAGGACATATAAGATCAATTTAGGCTAGTGATAGAAAAATAAACACAACGAATAAAATATGTGCACTAAGCAATGCCAACGTAAGCCAAGGACAAGCTTTCATGAGAAAAGGAAAAAACAAAGTAAGGATAGGAATTGAAATGCCTTGATAAAACAAACATGGAGAAATAGCTAGGAAGTAACCAATTATCTCAAATTATCTCAAAGTTGGATAAAGTTAGTGAAGTTAGGAGTAAAAGCCATAGTTTTATACCATTGAAGCTTCTAAAGGAAAATCAAGACAAACATGATGGGTGTTTTATCAATAGCTTGATAACATAGGCAAGCAAAGCCATTATATATACATACATTCGATGAAAAAAGTATATATATATGTGATGGTGAAAATTATATAACCAATTATTATAAAAAATTGTAATATATTTTTTTATTATTAATATATTAATTTTCTTTTTTATAAATTTTAATAAACCTTGATAATGTAAAAATGAACAATATAATTAGAATATATTTTTAGATCATCTTCAATATTTAATATCCCACGCCTTAACATCTAACACTTCATTTTACCACTACACACCTTAACATCCGACAATTCTATCATTTTACCACTATTAGGTTTTTCTATATCGAGAATTTGTATCCATCCTATATGCATGATTACATTATTTTAACTCTCTATATCATTTACTTATCGTTATCCGTCATCCCAAGTACTCCACATTCTATCGGTCCTTATTAAATCATTTCTAAAAGACTTCATATTTAATCATCTTCATACTTGGTTTTCAATTACTTCTATTTTTAATAGCAATATTTGGAATCCAATTTTTCACTAAAAACATTCAACCAAAAATGTAAAATGTGGTTAAAGAATGCTTTAGTCATTAAATAAACAACTAAAAATGTAAAATGTGGTTAAATAATGCTTTAGTCATTGAATAAACACTCTCTTATCATTGGTAAATTTTATAATATCATTGAATAATTGAATAATGTTGGACCTTAGTCCAATTTTATGTATTACTAGGTTATTATTTGGGCATTTATGGAAAAAACAAAGGATGAGATGTCATCGTTAATCTCAAACATTTTGTTTACTTTAATAACGAAAGAAGATGTGAATAGCATGAATAGAAAAGTATTATCAATTTCAACGGTAATGGGTGAAATAACTATAGACGATTTGAATAACATAATTAGGAAAGTATTATCAATTTCAACTTTAATGGGTGCAACACTTTATTGACTTATTTATTTATTTAAGTGGTATGACGTCAATTGTTTATTTGAATATCACCTAAACCAAAAAAGCCCAATTTAGACATGAAAGTTAGGACATTTTATCTACATTGTTGTATAGGGGTGGGAATCTTAAATGATGATATCAAGTTTGAGTATAAGAATGGCAATCATAAAACATAATAATAAGATTTTTTGTGATTTTTTCCTTTAAGTTAAAAATTAAGTCAAACAAATTCTACATTAAGATAAAAGGAAAAGGAGTGAAATATTTTAAGATAAAAGAAAAAAAATGTAATATTTTAATTTTAGTCATATATATATGTATGGGGTTAATATGATAAGTGTGGGGAAATGTCAATATGATTAGTAAAAGAAGTATATAGCCATTTGGATTTAATAAATATAATATAAATAGCCAATTTATTTTGATTATAAATTTTGTAGATATAAATTCTAACTAACTATTATTGCCTAGTTACCATAAATTCTAACTATTATTGCCTAGTTACCATAATGTACTATATGAAAGGTTGTGTATGTTTGAAACATCAAAATGTAATTTATACTATATAAAAAGTTATGCATGTTTGGAATATAATAATTTAATATGCTTGTAAAGAGAATGGAGAATTATGATTATAGGTTTGATTTATAAAAACATGGCATATCATGTTTGTTTATAAGATATTAAATAATATTTCTATTTTTTTTTTATTTACTAAAATTCACTTGTTGTACTTTTTTATTTAAATTCATTAACTATGTTTGTCCTAATCTATTATACATTTTCAATTTACAAATGCTTATCATGTGTTCTTCTTCATTTTCTTGAAAATATCATTAGAGTGAGGACTATTCCTCTCTCCACCTTATAAAATTGATATCCCGTATCCATAGGTAAGATAAAATAAACCTACAAATATAGGTCTATACTTATAGGTGTATTAATCTTTTTCTCTCAACCACTTCATATCAGATAGATACATTTCTCAACTTTCAAGTAATTTAAAAAACCCCAATATAAATTAACTGTTGAATTTTAATATAAGATGATATGTGAGATTGATGTATTATTACAATGATGAGTGTTCCATATATAGAGAACATATGGTGACCATCCATGAAAGGATGCGTCCCTTGGATAATAAATAACTACTTATTTATTATATATATTTATACCTTGTGTTATAAATATCATGTCATATATATATAGATAGATATATGGAAGAATGTATTATATTCCCAAAGTTTTCCAAACATCAACATTCCCTCTCAATAAGGGAGACATTCTTCATCATGTCAAAGCTTGTCTCTGAAGTATACAAACTCCACCCTAGACTCATGATACTTTCCTGTCAGTATTCAGAGATGTCTCTCTCCCACATGAACCAAGGGGAAACTCCTTCTGCAACTCTCCCTTTGAGAAAATTGATTCTCTCTGAGATTAGGCTCACTCTGGGTCTGCATGTGATATCATCTTGAGTCTTTATCATTCATTGTCAAATCATCATGACTAGGACAAAGACCACACTAGGGTCATTCACCACAGGTACGCCCATGTCAGTGAATGTCATCCTGATGCTAACTAACATGGGGAAAGAACCTCAAGCACCTAGAGTCCATATTATTCATTGTCATGATCAAGGAAGGACTATGCCTGGGCCCTTTTACCACAAGCACACATTTGTGATAAATGTATCCTATCTCCCTTTGTCTGCAACCTAATCTAAGAGAAGGTTCGCTCGATGCTTACTCAGGAAATTGTAGCAAAAAGTATGTCACACATGGAACTTGCATGTGGACCTCTAGAGTCTTCTTCCTCTAGAAACACTAGGGTCAACTCCCCATAGTGTGTGATGTCAAGGTAAACTCCCTTGACGTGCCCTCATATTCTCTCCACAAGGGGCGTTGGGATATAATCCAAAACCTAGTTATCCCTCTCAGATAAGTGTCCTCACATATCAACCCAACTCAGTCACAGAGGAGTACGATCTAGAGAATGTCTCAGGAAGCTACAAACATAAACACTCCCTCTCAACGAGGGAGGAATTCTCTGCCACACCAAGTATGTCATGGAAGTACTCGAAGTTCTTCCTTGTAAGGGGTTTGATAATAACATCAACAACTTGCTCATGTGTAGGAAGGTGCTGCACCAATACTTCCTTCCTTTGCAACATGTTTCTGATGTAATGGTACTTGATCTCAATGTGTTTCCATTTGTCATGAAACACTGGATTCTCTGAGATCTTCAGACAACTCTGGTTATCAAAATGAATAACGGTGGAATCCAACACATGTCCAAATAAATATGCAAGGATCTTGTGAAGCCAAATTGCTTCATGAATTGCGACACTCAATGGAATGTACTCTGCCTCTGTGGTGCTCAAAACCAAAAAATTTTGTTTCTTGCTACACCAAGAAACCATGGAATATCCCAAAGTGAAGCAATACCCGGAGGTGCTCTTCCTGTCCACTGCACTCCTTTCCCAATTAGAGTTAGTATATCCCTGCAATCTCATGTAAATACTAGAAGAATATCTCAGAACATGTCCATATTTTCCTTGCATGTATCTCAACACATGCTTCGTAACAATCCAATGTGTCTGTCTTGGCCAACTCATAAACTAGCTAAGTGCATTCAGTGCATAGAAAATATCTGGTCTAGTGTTAACCAAATACATCAATGATCCAATCAGTTCTATGTATAGGGTCATGTCAATCTCCTCGGAATCAGAAGAAGACACACTTATTTTCTTCATATTTGTCACCATTGGGGTAGCCACGGGCTTACAATTCAACATCCCAAACTTCTTCAATATCTCAATTATGTACTTCCCCTGACTCGGGAAGATCTCATTAGTTCTCTTCCACACCTCTAGTCCTAATAATTAGTAGACCATACGAAGTTCCTTCATCTCAAACTCAGAGGCCAACGCAAACTTTCATTTAGCAATAAGGCTCTCTGCACCTGTGCCGAATAAATCATCAATGTAGAGGACCAAAATCATGGACTCACCATTAAAAGTCTTGTAGTACAAGTTGGGATCAATTTTTTTTTTTTTTGTTGAAGCCCAAACTCATCATGTGTACATCAATCCTCTCATTCCAAGCTTGAGGTTCCTGCTTGAATCCATATAGGGCCTTCTTCAACCTACACACATGATATTTCTTCTCATGTATCACAAAATCATCTGGTTTCTCGATGTATACTTCTTCCTCAATCTCTCCATTGAGAAAGGTTATCTTCACATCCATCTAATGTAGTCTACAACCCATGGATGATGCAAGGGAAATAATCATCCGGATAGAATTGTATCGAGCAACATTAGCAAATGTCTCCTCATAATCTATTCCCTCCACCTGAGAGAATCCTCTAGCAACAAATATCGCTTTTTTCTTCTCGATGTTCCCTTCAGTTATGTTTTTTATCTTATCTATTCACTTGGAAGTCACTACAGACTTCCCCTTAGGTCTCG
>JASDQU010374702.1:58720-77190 GCA_032191745.1 Picea mariana
CTTTGCGGCTATCCAATGCTCATGTCTCGGTTCCACCTGGAACTAGATCAACGTGTTCACAACGAAGAAAATGTATGGCCTGGTATTAACCAAATACATCAATGAGCCAATCAATTGTCGGTATGTGGAGGGGTCTACCAGATCATAATCAAAGTCTCTCAACTTCTTCAAGTTTGTCACCATGGGAGTTGTCATGGACTTGTAGTCCATTATCCCAAATATCTGAAGGATCATGATAACATACTTCCCTTGACCAAGGAAGATCTCACCTATCTTTTTCCATACTTCTAATCCCAAATAGTAATACATTAAGCCAAGATCCTTCATCTCGAACTCAGAGGCCAACTCCCTTTATCACTGAATCAAAACCTACTGAAACAAGTGGATTCTCCCAGGAGGTCTCACGTCTCCTAGAGGCCTCTTGCCTTTGAAGCTTCTGTCTGGCCTCCTCAACTCATGCATACTATCATCAACCAAATGATTTTTCAATGTAGGTTTCCCTCTTTGTAACAAGTATAATGACCTATCCACTCTTCCCAAGTCCTCCACCCGTTTCCTCTCAAAAGAGCATAATACCATAGAACCATTTCTTTTCTAGAGGAACCTGGCTTCATTCCAAACCACATGGTCGGACATTGTAGATCCATGGATAGATAACTCTTTGTACAACCCACATGTACCAGTTGGAATATATCCCTCACCGCCAAATCATCTCGTCTCAAAATATAGTTGTTATCACATAGCATCCCATCGCCAACTTAACCTATGCATCTACTTTGGCACCAACATAGTTTCAGGTTGCTGCCAACAGGCGCCAAACCTCCACACATAATTATCTTGTGTTTCACCTTGATCATAACCAACAGATTCATGGCCCGTGTGTTATTCTAATACCTCTATTACCATATGCAATGACGACCACCACACATTAGCTAGTTAGATCGACGCCGAGGGACACTCAAGATCCCAACGTATTGTCCACAATTATAGGTAATGCATGATCTATATTTCACATCTCAAAACACCACCAAAACAAATGGACAACCCAAATCCATCTATTTTGATGTTTGTTTGTGCCTCTTAGGACTTTTGGCAATATGCACAACTACACCTTCAATAAACATGTAGAAAGCCATAACTATTTGTAACATAGACTAAAATGTTCACTAGTGAGTGGATTTTTTTCATACAACACTCTGATTCACGTTGTAAGAATCCCTTTTCATCTTGTTATCATTAGGAAATTTCCTTCTAGTTCCCAACTACTAACATTATCTTTTTCCCACAGTTAAAGAAGAGCCAATAGTTGTTGAACCACCAAGATCCATTTCTTCTTACACCTACAGGAAATTATTGTTCTTTGTGGATCACTTCGCTCCCATGGAGACCCACTTTATATGTACAAATTCCCTTCTATGTTTACAGAACATTACAATTATTCGATCCACCAACAGGATCTCTTTTGTGCATTTTAGTGACACAACCCCAATGGTTACTGCAAGTCCAATGTACGCTATACACAACCAAGCATAAAGGTTGGGCAGATAGAGCGTCCCAAGTGTTTAACCGTGGCACATTCAAGTCACTATAAACTCCATCATTAGCGGCGCCTTCTTGTCTGGTATGAATGCTTGCACCACGATAATGTGTAGTCCAACGTTCAATGCTAATGCTCCAGCAAGTCAAATTGGGATTACTTAAAATGCATAAGGAGGAAACCTTTATCTTAATGGAAAACGCACCACAACATTCTTTCTTAGATACCGAAGTTTAATTCTGGCTCTCTTTCAAGTGCACATTGGAACAAAAGGTGTTATATATCTTAGAAACTGATCCATATCAACTAGTGAACTAACACCCTACTATACAAAAATTGTGGCATACTCAACACCTTCACTTTGATCAACATGACCAATCTCCTCCATGCGTAGATTCGATGGAAAACCAAACACACAAAATCAATATACTCTCACCCAATTCTCATAGGTTTCCATTTACCTGGTCCCTCCCATGAGGGAGTCAATCCCAGTCTCGCTCTAATACCAAGTTGAATTTTTGTATGAGATGATATGTGAGATCGATCTATTATTACAATGTTGAATGAACAATTGTTGGCCCTTGACCAAGTTTTGAGGAATTGTTGGTCGTGTTTGACCATTTTTGGGACTTCGACAGGCTGGTCAAAGATGGAGCGCCCAGGCGAAGTGGAGATCGCGGGATCTTGCCCATTTTTACGGGCTTTTTGCGTTGTTAGGGTTTATGTAACGGGTATGGGATGTCGGCCCATGGGTTTACCCATGTTTAGGCCTTTTTGTTATGTATAAATAAGTAGTTAGGCGATGTAAGTAGAGGTCAAAATATTAGAGTTCATGGGCTTAGTGCATGACTAGAGTATGTTAAGACTTGCAGAGCTAAGTGCAAGTGATTGTAAGAGGCTTTGTGTAGACAGATTGTGTAAGGATTTATGCCTTGACCTAATTCGGGGAAGGAGGATCTGGTGAGGTGCGCACAGATCTCTTGTCCTTTGTGGAGTTGGCTCTGTGGCTTTGTGCACAGGAGCAGAGGAATGTAATAAGCTTGAAGACTAATAAAGAAGAAGAAGAAGTTGGTGGACGTAGCCCCACACTGGGGTGAACCACGTATATCTTGTGTTGATGTGCTTTGTGCAATGTTATTCATGTTGTTTATGTATTTATCTGCTTAGTGCACTGATCTTGATGTATGTTAGATAGATGTATGGATGCTTAATGCTCTATTGATGGTAAATGAATGCTAGATCTGAGTTAATGTTATGTGCTTGAAAGTGTTTGATCTAATTATTACTGCATTGTTGTGTACATAGGGTTTAATCTGCGATGTGAATGGATTTATGAACTAATGCATGTTATTGGCTATGTGATATGTTAAGTGTTGTGATCACAGATCTGTGTCCCAGCTTGGTTGTAGACACCTGAGTCCTACAACCCTCCTTGCCTCTACCTCGGGTGAGACTTCATCTACTTCACAAGTGTTTCCGAAAGGGCCGATAGTTAGGGTTTTGTTGGTGCGTTGTTGAAGCATTGAACCCTGGGTGTTCCCCTGTGCCAACAAATGGTTCCATTGCTGAGACCTGAAACTGTGATTGTTGGGAATTGAATAAAAGAGAAATCTTTGTGGGTAGATCTGTTGTTGTAGTGCGCAGTATTCTACTTGACTTATGAAGTTCTGTGCTAAGAAAGAAACAGGATCCAAAGAAAAGAGGTAAGATCTTAAAGCTCTGTGCTCTGGTAAAGGTAAGATAAGTGGAATTTTTTTCGAAAGTATGAATCAAGGTATGTTTGATAGATTATGTCATAGTTTGAGAACTAGGGCACAGTTAGAAGAAAGAATGGATCTGAATAAATTTGATAAAGATAGTGAAAGATATGTTATTCCTATGCATAGAAAGAATTTTTGGACTAACAAGTGGATGTAGGAACCTAGAAAAAATTGTTGTAGATTGCAGGTCCATCACTGCAGCCCCAGTGCGCAGTACAAGAAGGGTTGGGGATCATTTAAAAGAAAGAGAGGATTGACATTGTGTTATAATTGCAGAAGACCGGGACATCTTGCTAAGGAATGCTCTGGTACAGGTCCTATTTGTCTCTGTTGTAAAGCTATTGGTCACAGAGTTGAGGATTTCCCTAGAATGATTGCCAAAGTTGAAAAGATGAACATGAGACAAGAAAACTATGAAGGAGCTCAAAGGACTAAGGATGTGTTAGAAAACCAGAAAGAATCAGAGACTATGTTATTATAGCTGAAAGAAACACTAAATGATCACATAGACATCAGTTTACCAGAGATCTTCAAAGAGACGCAGCGCATAGAAACAAGAATAGGATACTTCGACATAGACTGTGTATTGGATGAGGACACACAGGTGAATATTATGCCAGAAAGCACTTGGGAAATTTTGGGAAAGCCTGCTATAGTAACTTCATTGGGAAAGATAGGTTTGTTTAAAGGAAAGATGATAACCCTATGTGGAAGAGTTACTAATGTACCTATGATTTCCCATGGAACATCGACCGAAGAAGAATTTGAAGTCATTAAGTTTGTTGAGAACAACACCCCTTTCCCCCTTTTGTTAGGAAAGACTTGGATTGAGGAAGATCAAATCCAAAGGAAAGAAGAGGAGGAAGCCACAGAACAAAAAAGGCAAGAATTAAGGACTTCATAGCTAGAAAAATAAAGCGACTAATAGAAGAACAAGATAATAAGTCGAAGCAACATAGGGCCAAAGAACTAGCTATCGAAGCTGGAAGAACACAAGAAGGCTTAAAAAACCTGTCCATATAGGAAAGAAGTACATTTACCCAGAAAATTGTAAGATACGAGATGTTACCCTTGAAACCTTTGGAAGACCCTCATCAGTGCGAAGTTACTATGCTAAAGGAAGAAAAGAATAAGAATGGAAAGACGAATCCAGAGACTCAAATTACAGGAAAGAAGGCCAGAAAGCTCAGTAAGAAGAAAGAAAAATTAGAAAAACTACGGGAAGTCCCAGAAAAGACTTCACAGAAGGCAGGCTTGCAGAACTTGAACCTCGTTGGAATAGCAGAACCACGCAGAATGGGACTTCACCATGGCGAAGCTATATGACCGTTGGAGGCGTCCCGACTATTAGAACGACACTCCAGAACGGCTAGAAATGTAGTTATGGACGGAAAGATTTCCATTGGACCGTTGAGACCGTGCTATAACAGATGGATGCGCATTGATGGACGTATCCATACCCGTTGAAGGAATCCATTACAACGTTGCTTATTTAAATCATCACATGTTACGTCGGGACCACTTTTTGAAACTGAGATATCCGCACTAACAGAGAACTAATTTCATACTGCATTGTGCTGTCTAGACTTCGCCATTCATTTGATTACCTTGATTGTCCATTCGCCTAACCGAATTGTTTTATTACAAGTGTGAATGTTGGGCAAGCATAGAGCAGTAGAGAAGTCTATGGAAGAGATACTTGTCGACCTCATGACTGAGAAAGTCATGTATGTAGGAATACAGACATCGTCGACTAGAGGATTGAAAGCATCCCCATCGACTAGGCGATGTTCTGTCCGCGCTGTTAAGAAAAGAAGCAAGCACCGCGATGATCTGGCTAACGTGAAGCAGATCCCGTTGGTTTTACCTGACTACATCCCGCCTTTGATTAGCACGGTGAACCGTGACAGTGTCCCGTGTGACTTTGAGTACACGCTCATCACTGCATACCTCCCGAAGGGGATACGCGCAGTTGGACCCCAGTTGGACCCAGTTGGGACTAATCCCAGCTCTCAAGATCAACGACTTTAACCTCACAGACCGGAAGAACTATGCGATGCTCACACCGCATAGGTACCTGAAGAAGACAATTGGGAAGAAGCCCAAGATATTTCCTCGACAGTGGATTAAGGAGCTCGCGCGCTCCTTGATATTGAACGTAGTGAAGATCCCCCACTTCGGTCGACATCAAGTGGTTAACGCTTGCGTTAAAATCCTCCCGTCATGCTACCATGGAGGGTATTTGTGGCTTGACAGGCGTGTCACTGTGGATCTGGTGCTGATCCACCTGATCACTGGACTAAGCATGCAGGGACCAGACCCTCACCACTTCTACTTAGGGAAGATGTTAGATCACTCCCTAGAACAACGAATAAAGGAAGCCTACGATGATGTAGAGAAGGGAAAGCGAGGCTACAAGGTAGCCTCCATCCAGGATGGCGCAGTGTGCCTAGCTTGTCAGCTGATCGCTGACAAGCTCATCATAAAGAACCATCTGACACAAGTCACATGGTTCGTAGCCAACCTCACAGGGAAGTGTGTCGAAGGAATGCAGATGAACTGGGCGAGTTACCTCGTCAACGAGTAGGAGAAGGACTATCGCGAAGCGCAGGACCAAGGATACGAATTCACTTCAGTTGATTACTAGTGCTTATCAAATTTTTTGCTTGGCAGATGCTGGAAGGAGAAACATTCCGTGAAGTCGAGCCATCAGACCCGTTGGCCGCGAGGTTCACTACCTTATGGGATACGAACGATATGGCGAAGTAGTGGCAGTCGAATGTTGTCTTCCATACATATTACCTACAGCTAAAGCGCACCATTGAATCCTTTCCGCGGATGACCCCGAATACACTCCATCGATACAGGCCACTAGCGAAGTTCCGCGCAGACCGACACTTCATCTACATCACCGCGCGTGGGGATGAAAGTAAGGAGGAGCTACAGTCTTACTATAAGTTAACTAAGGAAGACATGGAAGAGATCACTAAGGAATGGCCAACATAATTCCTTGTACCAGTGGAGGATGTAGAACTCTCCGACCCCGATATCATCGAAATCCCATTAGTCACATGGGTTGAACATGATGGACAGAGCAGCACCAAGAAAAAGAAGACAAAGGATGAAGTCCAAGACATAGAAAGTGATGAGAAGGACAACGCATCATAGGAAACTGCGCTTGACTCACATGTAGGAGGAGGAGGAGACGAAGTGAACCAAGAGGAAGGAGGGGAAGAAGGAGAAAAGCAGGACAAAGGCGAAGCTACACTGCCGAAGGATCCCCTCACCACAACATAAGCATTGCAGAAGAGGAAGGTTTCCCTGGAGAAACCTTCGGCAAGGAAGAAGGCTCGCACCAACAAGCCTCAGTCAAAGAATGTTCTCATAGTGGATGACATTGATATCATCATCACATTTGTAGAAGACGCTTCAGAAGACATCTTGCAGAAACATGGGGCAAATTAGGAGTCAATGTACGACATAATAGAGAAAGAACTTAGATACATCTAGCAAGCTATCCATTCGATCCGCGTAGTGCCTACTGCGCCATCCTCAACAGAAAATGTAGAATTGGGGGATGAGCCAACCCAGTTGCGAAGGTTAGCAAATGTGACAAAGGTTCGACTTCGTCAAGCCCAATAGTAAAAGGAACAGGCCACAAAGGCCTTAAAGCAAGAAAAAGAAGAGGTCCTAGAGAAACTTCGAGTTGCATAGAAAGAGAAAGATGAACTTAGGACAATGTTCGAAGAGGACAAAGAGAAAATCCAGAAAGAGAAAGACCAGCTGCTCGCAGAGAAGATTGGGGTTAAAGAGGCAGTGACTAGATCACTCTGCTCTGTGTCGGCCTTGGTACAAGAGGAACCAGAGTCAACATAGATGTAAGTGGGGAAGCTCGTTGAGGCCATTCAACAGCTTCAAGCAAGAGTAGCAGAATTAGAACTTCAAGCAGTACCAGGCACTCCACAAGAAGTGTGGGATTAGAGGGAAGAAGCTACCAAAAGCGTAGTAAAACGAATCAGGGCATTTTCCTTAGAATGTAAGCAATTGAGTGATCAAAGTGCGCAGACCTATGAGCACCTTGTAGAAGATCCAGAGATGAGGATATTGGAAGCACAACTCTAGGAGGCAAAGTAGCAGGTGTCCACCGTACAAGCATAGATAAAATTGTTGACTGCAGTTGAGAAGATGAAGAGGTCATAGGAGCAACGCGTAGTCCAACAACAGGTTACTGCCATCCAAAGCAAGGTTATGGAAGTGACACAGAGACTCTAGTCGGTGCAGGACATAGCCTACACGCCTTTCGAAGAGATCGAGGGACAAGGCTCACAGCTGGAACAGATGGTTGTGACAGTGGAACAACGCCTGGAAGGGCCTGTCACCGAGCAATTAATTCAGGAGTTCACCGAGCAAGAGGCTCTGGAGAAGCAACAAGTCGAGGTAGCTCGAGCTAAGATCGAGGCCTTCGAAGCAGAGTTTCCCAGATCAGAGTGACTCGAGACTAGTCACAAGTGAGTGTTGGGGGTCTATTGGCCCTTAACCAATTTTTGAGGAAACATTGGTCGTGTTTGACCATTTTTGGGACTTCGACAGGCTGGTCGAAGATGGAGTGCCCAGGTGAAGTGGAGATCGTGGGATCTCACCCATTTTTACGGGCTTTTTGGGCTGTTAGGGTTTATGTAACCGGTATGGGATGTCGGCCCATGGGTTTATCCATGTTTAGGTCTTTTTGTAATGTATAAATAAGTAGCTAGGCGATGTAAGTAGAGGTCATAATATTAGAGGTCGTGGGCTTAGTGCATGACTAGAGTATGTTAAGACTTGCAGAGCTAAGTGCAAGTGATTGTAAGAGGATTTGTGCACAAGAGAAGAGGAATGTAAGAAGCTTGAAGACTAATAAATAAGAAGAAGAAGTTGGTGGACGTAGCCCCACACTGGGGTGAGCCACGTATATCCTATGTTCATGTGCTTTGTGCAATGTTATTCATGTTGTTTATGTATTTATATGCTTAGTGCACTGATCTTGATGTATGTTAGATAGATGTATGGATGCTTAATGCTCTATTGATGGTAAATGAATGCTAGATCTGAGTTAATGCTATGTGCTTGGAAGTGTTTGATCTGATTATTACTGTGTTGTTGTGTACTTAGGGTTTAATCTGTGATGTGAATCAATTTATGAACTAATGCATGTTATTGGCTAAGTGCTCTGTTAAATGTTGTGATCACAGATCTGTGTCCCAACTAGGTTGTAGACACTTGAGTCCTACAACCCCCCCTGCCTCTACCTCGAGTGAGACTTCATCTGCTTCACAGGTGTTACCGAAAGGGCTGGTAGTTAGGGTTTTGTTGGTGCGTTGTTGAAGCGTTGAACCCTGGGTCTGCCCCTGTGCCAAAAATAATGATGAATTCTCAATATATAGAGAACATATGGCGACCATCCATGAAAGGAAGTGTCCCTTGAATAATAAATAACTACTTATTTATTGATGATGATGATGATGATGATGATTAACGTTCACTAAGACCAAATTGGTCTATCGGACCTTAAGAGGGTAAGTGATTACTTACGATTCTTTAGAATTTTGTTTCTGTGATCGAAAAACATTAAGTGAAGCTTTCCAAGATCACCATAATTTTGTTGAGTTGAGAGGTTAGGAAGGCTGGTAGTGTGACAAATATTTTGAAAATGAGATCTAATATGGGTATGCGCTGGACAATCTAAGAGAAAGTGATTTTCATCTTCAACCTTCTTAGTGTCACAAAGGTGACACATTCTTCATCCCATGGTGTTTTAGGAATGACCAGCACCTGGTTTCACTATGGAGCTCGTGAGAATTTGTTCGTATTTTAGCAATGCTTATTTTTTCTTTACACTTGTCAAAACAGATAGATAATTTTGATCTTCTAGATTAGGGTTGATTACATCCTTATAATACCTTAATTTTCTTTTTTCCTCTAATTCTTTATCACACCACATTTTCTCCTTAAATTTTGATTTGATGATATTTTTAATAGTATCTTTATTCTGAAAAATGGTTTCTTCCATGATTCCCCAATAGTTTAGCCATGACCAGGCATCTTTATGCCATCCTCGCTTGAGTCGATGGTGGTTATGACTCAAATTTGAAGAAATTTTAGGAAGCCTTTTGTCCTCCATGTTGTTTAATTTGTTCTTATACATTAGGTATCTAGTCATAGATGTGCTCTCAATGGGGAAGAGACTTGTTTCTAAGAGGAGGATGGGATAGGGTGTATTTCCTTTAATTTTGAGATTACATGTTATAAAATTATTTTGTATTTGCTCTATCTTTCTCCAGGATTCACAAGAGATACTACAACCCCATACTTCACATCCATAAAGAATAACAGGGGTAACAAGAGTCTCAAAGATCGACTGATTTACAATTGTTTTCAAGCCCATAATAAGCTTTCCATCCCCCAATAATCCTTTTCTAAATGCTATAATTCCAGTTGATCTTGTGGTGAATATCAATTCCAAGATATTTGTATGAAGTCACTTCCTCCAAGTTGTTGTTGTCATATACGAAGGTATCATAAGTGATGTTATTGGATTTAATAATCATGACCTTAGTCTTATCAGTATTAACAATAATACCCATATTGGAGAAAAAATCCTTGAGGATTCTTAGTTGGTTTTCAAGATCATGGGGAATCCTTGCCATAAGAACGATATCATCGGCATAAAGAAGAAGATTGATGACTATACCAGTGAGATTAGGGCTGACACAACCTGCTTTTTCCAAGCAATCTTCTAACTTGTCAATGTATGTGCCAAAAAGGGTAGGGGACAAGGGACAACCTTGTTTGACTCCAATATTGTAGTTAATCTCTTTCAACCAGCCCTGAATGTTTTAAACTTAGTAATAACATTCTCATACATCCTTATTGCAGCAGCCCTCAGCTGGAGAGACATTTTTTCTCTTCCAACCTATTCCAAAGGTTTTTCCTAGGAACCATGTCAAAAGCTTTTCTAAAGTCAACATAAATTATATATATTTAATATACCTTATATTATAAATATAATAATTATATTATTAATTATTAATCTAGGAGAATGTCTTCTAGATGCTTCCCAAACATCAACAACGACTAGATGGGTTGATGTTGATGTTCGTGGGTGACGAGTGATGGTGCTCCCCGGGAGCGAGCCCACCATTGAGCGCTTCCATGTCACCCAACACCAGGGATTTATGTTCACATATATTATTGATAGTGAAATTTCAAAAACAAATCATGAATAAAAAATGAGTGGGAGGAGTTTATATTTAGATTATTCATAAATATTAAAGAAAGTAACCTTTCACTGAATACTAAACACAACCAACTTAATAATAAATACAAAAAAAAAATATACTTTGGTTTAACATAATTCACCCCACAATACTATCTTGTTCAATAAATTTTGATTACAAATATAAGTTGGATTTAATATTATTCAACTGGGTGTCCTATAGTTGTCACACACTCAACAGAGTGCCCCATGACTACAAGGACCATTCTTCCTATTCAGATCACCATCTGTGCCACATGAAGAATGTTCGTCCTTTCATATGTTGAAATCCATGCCATGGGATACATGGACCATTCTTCTAATCAAGTCACTACATGTGCCATAGAAGAATGTCAGTCCTAGACCATTTTCTCTAATCAGGCCACCATATGTGCCAAAGAGAAAATGCCACTTTTGTACCAACCTCCCTAATCCGGTAAACATATGTGCCATAGGGGGCTGACCATTCATCCTGATCAGATCACCATCTATGCCACATGAGAATGTCAATCCTGGACCATTTTCTGTAGAAAAATGTCATTCCATGATACATTATCAATCTGTCCAACCTGGACCATTCTCCACAAGGAGAAAGTCAATCCGACAACAAAATAACTATCCACAATGCAAGAATATCAACATTCCCTCTCAACCAAGGGAGTAATCTCCACAAGCCCCAGCTTGTCCCTGAAGTATACAAACTTCCCTTTGGACAAGAGCTTCATCAGAATATCTTCTATCTACTCATCAATGGAGATGTATTGGAGCTTCAGTTCTCCCTTCTGGACTTTACCACAGATGTAGTAGTACTTGATCTCAATGTCATTCAACTTGTCATGGAATACATAGTTTTTTGAAAGCTTCACACATCTTTGATTATCACATTGTATCACAGTCGAATCCAATGCCTGGTCAAGTAGTCCAGAAACCAGCTTATAGAGCCATACTGCTTTTGTACAAGCATCACAAGCTGCAATATACTATGCCTCTATAGTGCTAAGTGCAACAGAATTTTGTTTCCTGCTACCCCAAGATATCATAGCAAAGCCCAAACTGAAACATACACCAGAAGTACTCTTTCTGTCACTTGCATTTGATTCCCAATCAAAATATGTATATCCATGCAGTGGTACATCATTGTTTGAGACATATCTTAAACCATAATTTAGCGTGTCATGCAAATATCTCAAAATGCGTTTTGCGGCTATCCAATGCTCATGTCTAGGTTCCACCTGGAACTAGCTCAACGTGTTCACAGTGAAGCAAATGTTTGGCTCGGTATTAACCAAATACGTCCATGAGCCAATCAACTGCCGATACATGGAGGGGTCTACCAGATCAGAATCAGAGTCTCTTAACTTCTTCAAGTTTGTCACCATGGGAGTTGTCATGGACTTGTAGTCCATCATCCCAAATCTTTCAAGTATCATGATAACATATTTCCCCTGATCAAGGAAGATCTGACCTAGTTTTTTCCATACTTCTAATCCCAAATAGTAATACATTAATCCAAGATACTTCATCTTGAACTGAGAGGCCAACTCCCTCTGTCACTGAAGAAAAACCTACTGAAACAAGTGGATCCTCCCAGGAGGTCTCACATCTCCTAGAGGCATCTTGCCTCTGAAGCTTTTGTCTGGCCTCCTCAAATCATGCATACTATCATCAACCAAATGATTTTTCAATGTAGGTTTCCCTCTTTGTAAAAAATATAATTATATATCCACTCTTCCCAAGTCCTCCACATGTTTTCTCTCAAAAGAGCATGATACCCTAAAACCATTTTTTTCCAGAGGAATCTATATTCAATCCAAACCACGTGGTTAGACATTGTAGATCCATGGATACATAAATCTTAGATGCGGTTCTTCGTACAACCCACATGTACCAGTTGGAATAGATCCCTCACCACCAAATCATCTAGTCTCAAAATATAGTTGTTATCACATAACATCCCATCACCAACTTAACCTATGTAATTCTGTCACTCAAGATCCCAACGTATTGTCCACAATTATAGGTAATGCATGATCTATATTTCACATCTCAAAACACCACCAAAACAAATGGACAACCCAAATCCATCTATTTTGATGTTTGTTTGTGCCTCCTAGGACTTTTGGCAATATGCACAGCTACGCCTTCAATAAACATGTAGAAAGCCATAACTATTTGTAACGTAGACTAAAATGTTCACTGGTGAGTGGATTTTTTTCATACAACACTCTGATTCACGTTGTAAGAATCCCTTTTCATCTTGTTATCATTAGGAAATTTCCTTCTAGTTCCCAACTACTAACATTATCTTTTTCCCACAGTTAAAGAAGAGCTAATAGTCGTTGAACCACCAAGATCCATTTCTTCTTACACCTGCAGGAAATTATTGTTCTTTGTGGATCACTTCGCTCCCATGGAGACCCACTTCGTATGTACAAATTTCCTTCTAGGGTTACACAACATTACAATTATCTGAGCCACCAACACAATCTCTTCTGTGCATTTTAGCGACACAACCCCAATGGTTATTGAAAGTCCAATGTACGCTATACACAATCAACCTAAGTGTTTTACCATGGCACATTCAATTCACTATAAAATCCATCATTAGTAGCACCTTCTTGTCTGGTGCGAATGCTTGCACCATGATAATATGTAGTCCAACATCCAATGCTAATTCTCTAGCAAGTCAAATTAGGCTTACTTAAAACGCATAAGGAGGAAACCTCCATGTTAATCGAAAGTGCACCACAACATTCTTTCCTAGATACTGAAGTTTAATTCTGGCTCTCTTTCAGGTGCACGTTGGAGAAAAAGGTGTTATATATCTTAGAAACTTATCCACATCAACTAGTGAACTAACACCCTACTATACAAAAATTGTGGTGTACTTAACACCTTTGCTTTGATTAGCATGATCAATCTCCTCCATGTGCGGATTCGATGGAAAACCAAACACACAAAATCAATATACTCTCACCTAATTCTCATAGGTTTCCATTTCCCTTCCATTTACTCGGGCCCTCCCATGAGGGAGTCAAGCCCAGTCTCGCTCTAATACCATGTTGAAGTTTTGTATGAGATGATATGTGAGATCGATCTATTATTACAATGATGAATGATGAATGTTCCATATATAGAGAACATATGGCGACCATCCATGAAAGGATGCGTCCCTTGGATAATAAATAACTACTTATTTATTGATGATGATGATGATTAACGTCCACTAAGATCGAAATGGTCTATCGGACCTTAAGAGGGTAAGCGATTACTTACGATTCTTTAGAATTTTGTTTCTATGCTCGAAAAGCATTAAGAGAAGCTTTCCAAGATCACCGTAGTTTTGTTGAGTTAAGAAGTTATGAAGGTTGGTAGTGTGACAAATATTTTGAAAATGAGATCTAATCTGGGTATAGGCTGGACAATCTAAGAGAAAGTGATTTTCATCTTTAACCTTCTTAGTGTCACAAAGGTGACACCTTCTTTCATCCCATGGCGTTTTAGGAATCGACCAACGCCCAGTTTCACTATGAAGCTCGTGAGAATTTGTTCGTATCTTAACAATGCTTATTTTTTTCTTTACACTTGTCAAAATAGATAGATAATTTTGATCTTCTAGATTAGGGTTGATTACATCCTTATAATACCTTAATTTTCTTTTTTCCTCTAACTCTTTATCACACCACATTTTCTCCTTAAATTTTGATTTGATGATATTTTTAATAGTATCTTTATTTTGCAAAATGGTGTCTTCCATGATTCCCCAATAGTTTAGCCAAGAACGGGCATCTTTATGCCATCCTCACTTGAGTCGATGGTGGTTACGACTCGAATTTGAAGCAATTTTAGGAAGCCTCTTGTCCTCCATGTTGTTTAATTTGTTCTTATACATTAGGTATCTAGTCATAGCCATGCTCTCAATGGGGGAGAGGCTTGTTTCTAAGAGGATGATGAGATAGGTTGCATTTCCTTTAATTTTGAGATTACCGGTTATAAAATTCTTTTGTATTTGCTCTATTTTTCTCTAGGATTCACGAGAGATACTACAGCCCCAGACTTCTCATCCAAAAAGAATACCAGGTGTAACAAAAGTCTCAAAGAGGAGTTTCTTCTTATCCAAACTCTAAAGATCGACTGATTTACAATTTTTTTCAAGCCATAATAAGCTTTCCATCCCCCAATAATCCTTTTCTCAATGCTATGATTCCAGTTGAGTTGTGGTGAATATCAATTCCAAGATATTTGTATGAAGTCACTTCCTCCAAGTTTTTGTTGTCATATACAAAGGTATCATAAGTGATCTTATTGGATTTAATAATCATGACCTTAGCCTTATCAATATTAACAGTCATACCCATATTGGAGCAAAAATCCTTGAGGATTCTTAGTTGGTTTTCAAGATCACGGGGACTCCTTGCCATAAGAACGATATCATCGGCATAAAAAAGAAGATTGATGACTATACCAGTGAGAGTAGGGCCGACACAACCTTCTTTTTCCAAACAATCTTCTAACTTGTCAATGTATATGCCAAAAAGGGTAGGGGACAAGAGACAACCTTGTTTGACTCCAATATTGTAGTTAATCTCTTTCAACCAGCCCTCAATGTTTTTAAACTTAGCAATAACGTTCTCATACATCCTTATTGCAACAACCCTCAACTCGAGTGGCACTTTGATCTCTTCCAATCTATTCCAAAGATTTTTCCTAGGAACCACGTCAAAAGATTTTCTAAAGTCAACATAAATTATATATGTAATATACCTTATATTATAAATATAATAATTATATTATTAATTATTAATTTAGGAGAATGTCTTCTAGATGCTGTCCAAATATCAACAAGGACCAAACGGGCTGATGTTGAGGGTAGTGGGTGAGTAGTGGTGATGCTCTTAAGAGAAATGTTCACATATATTATTGATAGTGAAATTTCAAAAAATTCATGAATATAAAATGAATGGGAGGAGTTTATATTTAGATTATTCATAAATATTAAAGAAAGTAAACTTTTCACTGAATAATAAACACAACAAACTTAATAATAAATACCAACAAAAAATATACTTTGGTTTAACATAATTCACCCCGCAATACTATCCTGTTAAATAAATTTTGATTAAAAATATAAGTTGGATTTAATATTATTCAATTATTATAATTTCAAAGAATCTTATCAAAAAAGTAGTTAAAAAAGTAGTTCAAAGAGATTTTGTTTTAAATTATTTGGAAATAGTTTTTCTTTTGAAGTTTCGAGTTTTTCTTCTTCCTATTTATGGAATGTTTTGCTTATATATATAGGCATTGGCTAGTTATTATAAAAAATAGCTTTTATAGTCTGAATCCGATGATATAAATTTACATGAATTATTATTTTTTGTTGTTTAAAATCCATTTCTGAATGCATAAATGGATTCAGCCTGCTGAAAATCAACCGGGGCATTTCGATTATACCGAATTAATCACTCAAATCTACCAATCCAACAATTTCTATTGAATTTTGGGCAAATATCCCTGAAAAAATTCATCATTTTGTAGACCAACTCTTAATTTATATATATTTTAAAAATTGCCATAAAACTTATCAAGTCAATTTAGTTTAACCCAAAATAGATTACTATATTCTATGTTCTGGTAGGTACTAATAAGAGTCTAAGTTATAAGGAGAAAGCCACTAAAATTACGTAGTATAAAACATTCTTTCATGATGATTTTGGAAGCATAAACAATATATAAATGAATACAAAACATTCTTTCATGATGATTTTGGAAGCATAAACAATATAAAACATTTTTTTTTTGGAAGCATAAACGGGATATAAATGAATATAAACCATTTTTTCATGATGATTTTGGAAGCATAAACAGTATAAAACATTTTTTATTTTGGAAGCATGATGATTTTACAGTTTCAACAACTCAAATCTACAATTTTAACGAATTTTAATCAGAATTCAGTTATATAATTATTGATGAAATCTTAATTTTCTGTTACTTAAATTATTTTTTAGAATATATAAATGAATTCAGTGCTTTGTAAAACCTTTGAAATACTCGGATTTTATAGTCTCAACAATTTAAATCTACAATTTCAACAATTTTTAACTAGATTTTAGATAAAATTGATCGAAACAATTTTTAACCAAATTTCAAATAAAATTGATAAAAAGGATAAAAAAAACAACTCAAATCAACCATTTTTAACCAAATTTCAGATAAAATTGATCCAAAAGTATAAAAAACTTTAACCTGAGAAAAAAACATAGTAATGCCCACTACTTATTCCCTAAGGTGACAGTGATTTCCAAATTGGCGCAAAAAGCTGAAATAAGAGTTTTTAAAAAAGAGTTGGGCCCTTGATCTTCGTACATGGCACGTTAATCAAATGATTTAGACTACTCAAGCTCTATGGTGGCATGAATTTATTGTCGCGATCTCTTCTGGACGGTCTGCTTCTTTCAGTACAACCAGCTAATCCCGTTGTGGAAGGTAGTGAGAACCAACTCATAACGCGGATGCATTAACGTGTGAAAACTATCTCTGTAATCCCTTTTATTAAATTCAAAAGATTTACTAACAGGGGGAGTCTGACGAGTGGTTGAAAGTCTCCCTTTCTTTACTGATTACGAACAAATTATCAACAGCAGCTTGATGGCTGGTTGGCAGCGTTACCGAGAAAATATTAAAAGCGCGTTAAAGCACTCATTGCATGGGCCGTAAAAGCTCTGACATTCCCGAATCCCCACTGCTACCTGCCCAGTGCCCTGGCTACGTTTCAGCATTTCCTCCTCGACGCGGATCTCTATTTGCTACACTTTTGGAACCGGCTTCCCTGCTTATATGCAGGAAAGCTCTACATCTGTGTTTGTGTTACTATCGAAACTTCGCTCCGCCTTCAATTATTTGGTCGGCCACGGAATTAGGGCGGAAATGTCCCGTTTGTCGCAGCTCGAGGGCAGATTGTTTATTATCACTATTGCAATTCTGAGTCTGATCTGCAGCTGCTCCTTGACCACTGCTGGGCCGCCTTGTGCCGAACTAGACCTGAGAGCGCTGCTGCATTTCAAGGCAGGGATTGTCGACGACACCTCAGGGCGTTTGCGGTCATGGAACGGCTCCAACTGCTGCCACTGGCAAGGAATATCATGCAATAGACAAACCGGGCGCGTTATGGGGCTTCTGCTGCCGGGGCTGCTATCGGGGGAAGACTTCATATCGGATACCCAGATGAAGGGCACACTGTCGGAGTCCCTGGGAGATCTCCAGTTTCTCGAAATTTTGGAAATGGGGGCCTTGAAACAAATCACCGGCTCTATTCCCCTGTCGCTTGGGAAGCTCAGGAGGCTGAAGAAGCTCCGTCTCAACACCAATAAGCTTGGCGGTTTGGTCCCTTCGTTTTTGGCATATCTCCAAAATCTTCAGGAATTGGATCTGTCTGAGAACGGGCTCAGAGGAAGCATACCGGATAGTTTTGGAGGCCTAAGGAAGCTGCGTGTTTTGAATCTCTACACCAACAGGTTGCAAGGTTCTGTTCCTGCCTCAATAGGCCGTCTCTCCAAGCTCACCATTCTCGATCTCCATGGCAACATTCTCGGAGGCCCCATTCCTCGGTCTATAGGAGAATTGAGCTCTCTGCAGTCGTTGGATATGTCTGATAATCGGCTTACGGGAACCATACCGGATTCTATGGGTATGTTATCGAATCTGTCTGTCTTGTATCTCAATAATAACAAATTCAGTGGCAGCATCCCGCCCTCCATAGGGAAGATCACGACTCTGGGATTCCTTCGTCTTCAGGAAAATGAATTGAGCGGGCTTATTCCATCTTCTATCGGAGGTCTAGTCAATTTGCAACGATTTTCAATGGCCAGTAACATGATCA
>JASDQU010374704.1:23576-35086 GCA_032191745.1 Picea mariana
CCAAAAACATATTTGCATCTCAGGAGGAGAAAATCCTAATAACAATCAGGAGCATATATCCATTCTAAGAAGTTATAGAACATAAAAAATTCCATGAGAAACATCAAGAAGACCTATAAGATATCAAAGAGCCATGGAAATCATTTGATGAAGAGAAAACATAAGAATCTGTGAATGAGGAATTTCTACCATGCCTATCATCAGAACGTTTATGCATTCAAGATACCAATCCAAAATACTAGAATATCTACATGGAATGACAAAGGGTGACATACAAGTCGGTTCTAATGAAAATGTAAACCAAAGGAATAATGGCTACATTTAAATTTGGTTCAATGCAATCATCTAGTTGAAGCACCACTTAATTCTTCAACAATTCTTGGCACCAAGTCAAACAAAGCAGTCAATTCCTCATATTTTGGTATCCCTCAAAGCATATATTTAAAACTTGAATATGAGCATAATTGTAATGCAGTTATGCACACGGGTCCATTGGAAGTATCCCTACACTTGAAAGAGGTGTTTCTTATTCAAGTAGGGTAGGATAGCATAGAAAATTAAAATGAATAAAATAGTAAAGAGAAAAATAATTTTAAATTGTGAAAAATGGATTTTTGGCGCAGTTAGACATGAGCCTTGCTTGAAAACTAGGTTTCTGGCTGGCAAGGTTTACAATAAATTATGCATATTAATGTTTGTACAATCCTTCATTTATGTTCTTCAAATATTTTTGGTTTCATGCTCATGTTATATGATGAGGGATTCCTTAAGTATCTCCTTCTGGAAAACCTTGTCCCATCAACTCTAAAACACTATTTGGGATCAAGTTTAGAGAGTTTTTTATAGTACCTTGAGGCTTTCATTCATCAATGACCGGATATCTCACTGATGATAATGGGAATACATTAATATCCCTTGATTGTTATATCTTGCAGGTGACTCGACTTCAACTCATTTATTCATACCTAGTAGGATGTACTAGAGTAGCTTGACACTCATTGTCATCAACGATGAGTTATCTCATGTTGGTTAGTGACATACAATAATGGTCAATAATCCAACAATTTTTGTTCATGTTCAACTATAGGAAATTTATTCACATGGTCTAAATTGTACACAATTTGAATTAATGGTGAATAATATATGGTTTAATGGTATCAAAAACATATTGTAGCTTTTCAAATGTTTCAAATAAGCAGGGAATGTCAACAGTTAAATATCACAGCTGGTTTCAAAAAGTGGAAGATTTCTATAACATCCTTCTTTGTTCTGATATAAATATTAACAGAGGTTGTTTCAATCCACTTTATCATTACGGTGCTTGAGACAACAATATCTATCAGATTAGATCCTTGTCCCACACTATCCTTCCTATTACGGAGGGAGATTTTTTGTAAAATAAGCTTTCTGATCTAAATCATAAATAAGAAGGTAGTGATTTGATCATCTTCTCTAGGAAAGAATATTTTTCATCATTTATTTAGAGAGGAAACAAGTTTTTATCATCACCATCCACTTCATAAGGAAAGAAGTTATATTCATACCTATCAACACAACAAAAGTTAGTCTCCAAGCAAAGCATTCAAGTGAAGACTCAAATTATGGAAGTGAAGATCCAATGTATGAAATTAAAGCCTCCAACTAACAAGTGAAATATTGAAGACTCTAGAGAAACATGATGAAAAACACCAACAATTACTTCTTTGGTATCAAGTATGGTAAGAATTATTTTTTAATACTTAAAATTTTGTTAATAATCAAAACTAAAATAAATTATAATACCCTTTTATTTACCTTTTTACCAATACCTTAGAAGTCTTTTCCAATATTTTTGTGGTTATAATTGTCCATATTCATGCTTCCAAATTCCAACATCATACTTCATTTGAGTTTTGACCATTATACCAACCTATTTGTACCTACATTACATGTTTATTCTATCCATGGTTACCATTTCACTATCAACATTTACTCTCATAATCAACCGATACCTCATTATCATAGCCATGAAATAAATTTCACATATTCTTATAATAAAATGAATTGAATCTCAAAACAAAAGTGACAACCTTTCCATTTTGACCTCATATTTCATATGCTCTATTTTGAAAAACAAATGTTCTGAACACCATACTCTGTCACCTTGTTTTATTTTTTGGAAATTTCATGCCACCTTACCACTCATCGTAAATGTTATGTGTTTCTATGCTATGGAACCATGATATGCTATCCTTTCCTCGAATTTGATGTCATTTTTCAAAGAGACAATTTTCTAGCTGCATGGGAATGAGAACAGGGTTCAAACCAAGTATGTTTTTATCAATACCATGAGAAGCGTCTTCATTTCTAATCTGTTCAAATTGCAATAGTAGTGTTTTCATATAATTTTTATAATCCATCAAATTATTGTTCGATAAATTAAACGAGTACTTCAGAAGTTCTTATGCACAAGGGTTTTTAAACTTTGCATTTTCCATACAATATATTCTCTGTAATAATTGCATAAGATCAACATTGATATATGAGAAAATTGGTTACACAAGAGTTTTGGTTGATCCATCTGGATATCGGTGGCCACCTACCTATTCCAACCTGCTCATCTTGGTAGTTATTTTCCTAGTTTTTCAGGTCATGAACTTCTAGGGCCGTTTTGAGGCCCTAAATAGAGTTTTTAGGGATCTCCAAAGTCAAACTATAGACAAAGTCAAACTTTTATGGAATAATGTGTAGTCCTCGGATATATCTTTCCAACGGGCTATTGTGCACCCAAAAAAATATCATATGAAAAAGTTACAATCCTGACAAGTTGATGTACTATCTTTGCCCAACGGGGCCCACATGAATTTTGACGGTTCATCTCCTAGGGTTAGGTTTTTGGATGTATAGGTTTTTGGCATTCATGTTTACTATAAAAAATATTTCAAAGCCTCGTTGTAGTCATCTTCTTGAAAATGGGTGCAACCATCACATCTCTTCTCAGAGATAAGCTGCCACCATTCTAACAAGCTTGTTTTTAGTCTAGATTTTACAATTTCATCGTATTTATTTATTGAATATAAGCCATTTTTACTATATATCTATTATTTATCCTTGTTTCTCTATGTTAATAATAATAATAATTTTTGTTCATTTTTTTTTTCTCATAAAATATGGATCAGTGGTATCTGAGCGGTCTGCTCTTTGTCGTTCTTAGTGCATGTCCCCGATGAGGTAAGGGTACAAAGAGTTGGGTCTCAAGCTTGTTTATCTTGAGGAAACAATCTATTGCATTCCCAAGTGACCTTCCATGGTGGGAGAAAATAAAGATGATGGGACAAGATATCCTTTCAAATTGTTTCTTGAGGAAGCCCTTGCGCAACAGAGGAATGAGATGATGGATAATTTTATGCAAATACTTCAATGACTACCAATAAGTGATGCATCTTCTTCGAGCAGAGGAACCACCCCCTTCAAGATATAGATCAAGTTTGATATTCCTATATTTGAAGTTTATATAGACGCAAATGTTGTAGACAAATGGTTGAATCTACTAGAAGGGTATTTTTTTGTCCATAACTTTTCGAATAGAGAAAGTTTATTTTTGTGCTCCTCAAAGTCATTCCCCATGTCAAAGATTGGTGGGAGACTTTCTTTGAGAAAAAGGAAATAGAGGAACCCTCATTATTTATATTCACTCACCTAGGATTCCTTCAGCGATGATATTAAGGAGCAATACTACCCTGTTGGAAGTTATGATGACCTGTATACAAAATGGACCACACTGCAGCAAGAAAAGGACCAATCAGTGCCAGAGTTCAAAAATATCTTCCATACCTTGCGAACCAATTTGGGTATCAAATATTCTGAGTGACATCTAGTGCTCAAGTACCGTGAGGGTTTACATATATAAATTTAGGCATAAATTGAGTTTCTAGACATCTCTTCCTTGGTTGCGTCCTATCGATATTTCGTCAAAATTGAGAAAAAGATTAAACAAAAGGTGTGACAATTTGGGTATGGGAACTTGTTGTAGGAAAATTCCCCTGCAGACAGGTGAATATCCTCTTGGATTCTAGACCCCTATACCAAGACATAAAACATGCTAACATTGGAAACTAGCATTCCTTTGAATATAACTAACTAATCAGAAAGAGAAGGAGAAGGAAGAAAGTGTGATGCACCTTATTCCGATGTTTTTCCTCGTTGCTCCAACTTGAGCTTGATCTTCAAGATCCTTAGCATTATTTGACACCTGCAATGCAATGGACAATAATACAAAGAACTCCTACTCTACTCTATAATATTAGTCCAATCAAATGCATCTATAAGACAAACATATGTAAAGAGACATAGGTCAGAAGGAAATAGGCCAAGCAATATATTAATGAGAACTCTTAAATAAATGCTTACAAATTGTAGATGCAGTTGCAATAGATTCCCCAAGTCCTCCTCGTCCATCCCTTGCACAAATCTCCCAAAATCATAGGTTTTATATCCTAAATATTTCTCCCAAGACCATAGGTTTGATACCTCAAATCTCCACCATTCTTCATTCTCCATGGAAATCACTCATTATATAGGATTTGGAGGCTTATCCACCATGGAGAGAATCACTCATCGGATCCACTAAAAAGGGATCATAAAGATATTTAGAGAGAAAATATCTCTTAAGGATTTTAGGGAGGAAATATCTCTCAAGGATTTTGAGGAAATATTTCAACCATCCATGAGATCCTCCACCTTCCATAAAAAATGGGAAACCAAATGTGAGGTGGATTCTCACACTTAATTAATTTATTTTTCATGAATATTAATAATAATTCGCGTGAACTTGGTATTTTGGCCTTCATGTAATATATCCCTCCTCCAAATTGACTAGGGATTGTGACATAGGTTATTCCATGGTGTCAAGGTGTATGAGACACTTACGACACTTAGGGAGAGTACCTAGGTGTGCAAATTTCATGTGTAACAGAATGCCCCCTAAAGTGTGAGGTCAAAAGAGAGAATGATGGACGAAACACTTTACATATATTTAATGCAAGGGTGTGGGTTTGGAGAACCTGGAAGAAGTCGCAAACAACCATCAAATGGTATTAAAAAATGTTCCATTTACGAGGCAGGCATACCTATGCTCGGAATACGAGATGAACCAAAGCATGGTCACCAACCAATACACTGTGGATACATGAAAAATATTTACTAAGGATATGGCCACCAAAGATACAATGTGGATCCATACCTCCATGACATGAACTGATCGTAGCCATGAAAAATACACAGTGGAGCTATGAGATGATAAAACATAGCCACCAACCAATACAATGTGGATCTATGTGACAGTATATATATCACCATGCTCAAAATATCTCCTTCACAACCTGGGCAAAGCAAATAACATAGTGAATTCCCAACCTAGGGTTTTCGTCCCAATCCCGATGTGGTATGAATCTATACATGTGAATATATGTTTTGATGTCGAACATGGTAGAAACCACTTGATTACCGGTCATTGAGGTAAACCATTAACAAGTGCGAGGGAAATCACCAATGATGTAAATGACTCACAAGGTACCCTAGTACATTCCAACGAATGTGAATAAATGATATGAGGTTGAACATTCGTGGAATCATCCGATCATAGGTCAATGATGTAAACTCATTGTCTAAAGTGAGGAGGCCTATCATTGAGGCATGCAGGTCCCAAGGTACTAACTGGTTTCTAATTCTAATTCCTAAATGATGTGTTGAAGTCGATAGTAAAAGACTTGTCGAAGGAGGGCTTTGATTTATCCCCCATCAACGACATGAAACTGACATAGGAAAGTGATGTAATATGGTGAATCAAATGAGTATGGATTGACACAAGAAATGGAAACTGGAAATACTGCATATGGATGATTTGAAGTGAAACTTCCCTTGAACATGATGAGGCACAACAACTAACTTGGAAACATTGACTCGATGAGTACCAAGAATGAAATGTGACGACAATAGGAGAACTCTTTGACTAGATGAAAACGTATGGCGACACATGTAATTGGTATGAATCAAGGACAAGAAGATTACCCAACTATAAGACAGGACACAAATAGGTTCCATGTTCAAGGATGACAATAGCTGCCATAAAGGATTCGCACAAACTTGACCCACTTCCTTCAATTTTCCCCCCACCCAGATAGATAAGTACCTCTTTTTAATTTAACAAGCTCGAGGAGGGTAACACATGCTTGATATAACTCACCTTCAGTAAGCTCCTCTTCCTTTGTTTAATGAACTGGAAGAAGTAAGGGTTCATCCCCACATGGGCCCTTCAATGTGTAGTTTAGTGAGTCCAGAGAAGGAAAACTCAATATTTTTTCATGTTTAGAGAGTCTGAAAAGAACTTAAAGGAAACTCCAGGGTTGTCCTTTTTTGTAATTTTAGTCTCGCGAGGCCGAAAAAGAGATAAACTACCACTCGAAGGATGCCATTTCTGAACTTTTAACGAGTGTGAAAGGAAGCAAGATCACTCGACAATATTTTTATGTTTAGAGAATCTGAAAAGAGTTTAAAGGAGACTCTAGAGGGTTCCTTTTTCGCATAACCTTTACGAGTCCAAAAAAGTGATAAAATTATACTCGGTTACATTCTCATGTATTTATAAGCACAAGAAAGAAAAAAGACTAAGCCCGGTATTGGTTTCATTTTTACACAATCTTGAAACAAAATTAAACTTATGCTTGTAAATTCTCGATGTAATTTCCAAAAGTAGGGATACCCATGGATGGTTGGTACTCTACCCCCATCTTGAAAATCTAGTGGCATAACTCCAAAATGATAATCAAAGGCTGGAGACATGCCCCCCCCAAGCTTCAATTCTTTCATTGACTTTGAGGTTGTCACCAATTTCTGTACTAGATGGAGAAAAAGGATAAGGGTGGATGAAAGGAAGGTTCAAATATGAGACCTAACGAAAGACTCGAATCGGCATCTATGAGATCTAGTTAAAGACTCGATGCAATATCTACGAGATCTAGCGAAAATAATTGACTCAACAGGAGAGGCGATTGTTTAATTTTTTAACGAGCTTGACAATGGAAAAGAGCTATGCTCAGGACTTCTGTTTCATTTTTTAACGATATTGACACAAAGAAAAAAAGTTATGCTCATGACCTTTTTTTCATTTTTTAACGAGCTTGCCACAGAGAATCAAAACTATGCTCATGACCTTTGTTTCATTTTTTAACGAGCTTGCCACAGAGAATCAAAACTATGCTCATAACTTTTGTTTCATTTTTTAACGATCTTGCCACATAGAAGAAAAACTTTTTTCGTGATCTTTGTTTCATTTTTTAACGAGATTTCCACAAAGAAGTAAAACTATGCTCGTAGCTTCTTCTTGATCATGGCTTCCAATAGGATAATACTCTGGAAGGAATACATGTCAAGGGAAAAACATCATCCATGGATTCCAGGTGTTCTTCGCTAGATGGAAAAAAGAACTCTGGAAGGAATACATGTCGACGACCTCAATAAAGGTAGGGAGATATGACTCCAATAGCCCTATCAAATATATTACCATGTCAAATATCATATCTAAGTCATAAGAGATTGAGATTACATTGAGAGTCTCATCTTCATAGGAAGATGAAAGCATGGGAGACAATGCCACATAATTGACTTGTGGCAGGGATGAAACCGACTGCATATACGAACTGCTTAGAGAGGTCATTAGGTTGGTAATCAAGTCAGGACCAATGAATGAAAGTTGATAAATAGCCACAATTATTTCATCGCGAGGGAAAGATATCACATGAAAAAGAGTGGACGTAATAGCTTTCATGGCATAGACATAATCTTTCCCAAGGAGTAAATCGAAATCCAAGGGGTCCTGGACTACCATAACATCAATAAAGACAATTTTCCCTCTGAAAGTTATGGGAAAATGAGGAAGGAATCCTAAAGGGTGATTGGTTCTTCTGTTAAAATCTAACAGATTCTGCATAACTAGTACAAGATGTGGATAACCCAAATCTTGCCAAGCAATAGAGGATAAACTACTAACAAACGCACCTTCATCTATCAGCTTCTGAGGAACATCTCGACCACAAACTTGTATTGTAATCTTGAAAGGGATGTGAGAGGGAAGACGGGTCCAGTTAGTGAACCTCAATAAAAAAGGATGGCCTCATTACTTGGAGGGGGTTCCATGGGAGAAGGAGGAATGCCCCCCAGTGCGGTAGATTCTATATCAACGAGAAAAATGTGGGTAGTATCAGGTTTACTCTCTAGAGGGAGAGTAGGATCGATCGATGATGGGATCATATCGACCACTTGGGTTTTATTCTCCAAGAGGAGAATGGGGTTGATAGATGGAAACTAATCGACTACTTTGGTTAGTGTTTCAATCGAGGATGAAACCAGATTGACCACCTGATCAACTGGACTGACCGAGAATGGAACCGGGTTGACCATTCCATCAACTAACGATGGGTTGGGGGAAATCTTACGATAACCAGTTGGAAGTTGAAGATTTTTCAAAATAGAATACGCCTCATCCATATGAGGACAAAGGTGAGAGTAATGATCACCTTCACATAGCATGCAAGGAAATTTAGCAGTTGTCTTCTTCTTACCATCCTTAACATCACTAGTTGATGGGGTGTCACCAGCATGTCTAGTAGGGGCCAATGACGTGGAAGACCACATTTCTAAGATCTTGGGAAGACTAGGGAAATCCCTCAAAAAGTGGCCACCCTTACAAAGACTACAAGGGAATTTGGGTTTCATATTCTTCGTTGTAGTCTTACCAAACTCATCAACACTCCCAGTACGATTAAAAATAGTTGGTTTCTTGGATCCAACATTTGATGTGGTTGGAGGCTTGGTCCTTTTCGTGTTATTCTTCTTCTTCTCTTTCCATTTCTTCTTATTCTTATCAACCTAGATACTTTCTTTAGATCTTTCACTAGGAGAAGAAGGATAAAGGGAAGAAGACTTAACGAGTGAAGAAGGCAAAAATTTGACATGAGGTTGATATGTGGGTGGTGTGCTTACATATGAAGCACTAGGTGCATTCAAGATTATCGGAGTGAAAAAAAACCATACCGGTAACCCAATTGTGAGACATGGAAGGATCAAAGTAGCGAAGTAAGGAGGAACAACGTTTTCATAAGAAGGAAAAAAAAAGGTTCCCCCGGAGCAGGGGTTGCTTCATTGGTAGTTATGGGAACTGTATCCACAAAACACAGATCCAACCTAGATTCTTCTATGGAAAATAAACAACACACGCTAAAAATATAGGAAGCAAGCAAACAAACAAAACCTTCCCACAATGAACGTTTTATTTGGTGATGAAATCCAACGTCGCGAGAACAATATAAGAAGGGGGTGAGATAGAGTGGGTGGAAAAGTTATGTTGACGACCTTCTTACGAACTTACACCCTGGTGAATTCTCCCACACATAATCGTGGGTATACCCTCCAAGGATCTCGAGCGAGTTTGGCCAACGTCGATTCCAGGTACCGTGAAGACTTGCCCCTCCACAGTCACCTCATGTAAATACCCTAAAGATATAGGATACTAAGGTTACAAATTATGACAATGATTCCTTGGGAAGCAATAGACAATTCGATCCATGTGTAAGGGCAAGGTATCTAAGCCCTAAATCTCCTCGAGACGGTCCACACATGATTTTCTTCTTGAGCGACCCCCAATATTACACTAAGACCAACAAAGTAGGGTGAGTAACTCTGTTGACCCTAATGCGACCTTATGATTGACCCTTGTGTTAGAAGGGCTTCCCATGACAAAATGTAGCAAGTGGATTTAAACTCTCCCTATAACAAGATACTACGTTTGTTTACAGTTTTGGAAATTTATCTTTCACACCTATTACAAATCCCTACACCCTAATCTAATGTAGGTTAGCAATACTAGAAGATATAAAAATGTTTAATCAATTTTTATAAGTGCTTCATTTTTAAGTTTGTTGTTTACTCGAGGAAAATGGTGTGATCTAAATGGTGTTTTGACTGACTCTAAACAATCCAAAGAAATGAGAATGAAAATATTTCACTTCGATGAAAGATATATTATGAGAAGGAGAAAATTTGTATCATTCCCAAATGCACAATGTCCCAATTTTTTATTAAACTCATCAATATCAATATCCTCAATAAATAATCCAAAGAGACTATATACCAATACACGATTCAAGACCAAAAATGCCAAAAACCATGCAGTTTTACTACTTCAAATGCAATCTAGTTTCACTACCCAAAAGCAAGAATGAAACTATATTATTTGTTTGATTCTAATGTATAAAGAATGTAAATGAAAATCCTTTAATTATCCACTACATTCAATTAAAAGAAAGAGTCAGATGCATATGCAAAAGACACGAAGAAAAAAGGGCTTCAAACAAAGCATGCGCTCAAAACAATGAGAACTGAAAGAAAACAAGTAGGAGATAACATGTTCTAACAATAAATCAATCAAGGATTCAATAATAAATCAAGACTTCAAGGAACACAAGAAAGTTCAGAGAAGAATCCAAGAAAAGACAAGGAGAAAGAGAAATCACTCAAGCTGTCCTGACAAAACAAGCAACAAGAAAGAGCAATTTCACAATTCTGAAAATGTTTCAAGCCCAATTCAAGACAATAAGAAGTGATAAGTACCAAATATCAACCTAAACAACTTCAAAAACCAACATACAAAGTCTGGGTAAAGACTTCTGCAAAACAAACCTCAAAAATATGAGCAGAAGAAGGCAGAAAACCTCCAAGAAAGAGACTAGCACTGCCTAAATCAAGGGAACAGAGCGTTATAGTGATATGTAAATCACTGTAGGGGGGAACTGATCAGATATAAACACTCTTATATGGACTCCAGGGGAGTGATACCTTTCCAAGAAAATCAAAACAGAGCCAAACAATTCACAAAAACTCACCTAGAATTCACAGAAATTGGTAAAATTGCTAGTGAAGATGGGAGAAAGGTAATAGATCATGAACAAATAGTAAAACTAATATAAAATGTGGGAAAGAGACTATACATATGAACAACACACGCTAAGATATCATGAACAAACAGTAAAACTAATATAAAATGTGGGAAAATCATAGGGAAAATCCAAGGAAATACAAATCAATGGTGATCCCCAACAAAGTCTCCAATTTCTATTGTAGGAAAATTCCCCTGCAGACAGGGGAATATCCTCTTGGATTCTAAACCCCTATACCAACACATGAAATATGATAACATTGGATAGTAGCATTCCTTTCAAAGTAACTAACTAATCATAAATATAAGGATAAGGAATAAATTTTGATGCACCTTATTCTGATGTTTGTCCTTGCTGCTCCAACTTGAGCTTGATCTTCGAGATCCTTAGCATTGTTTGGCACCTGCAATGAAATGGACAACAAGACAAAGAACTCCTACTCTACTCTATAATATTAGTCCAATCAAATCCATCTATAATACAAACATATGTAAAGAGACACAAGTTAGAAGGAAATAGGCCAATTAGTAATATATTAAT
>JASDQU010374704.1:37445-68057 GCA_032191745.1 Picea mariana
AACATATCTGCATCTCAGGAGGAGGAAATCCTAATAACAATCAGGAGCATATATGCATTCTAAGAAGTTATAGAACAGAAAAAATTCCACGAGAAACATCAAGAAGACCTAGAAGATATCAAAGAGACAAGGAAATCATTTGATGAAGAGAAAACATAAGAACCTGTGAATGAGGAATTTTCTACCATGCCTATCATCAGAACGTTTATGCATTCAAGATACCAATCCAAAAATACTAGAATATCTACATGGAATGATAAAGGGTAACATACAAGTCGGTTCTAATGAAAATGTAAACCAAAGGCATATTGGCTACATTTAAATTTGGTTCAATACAATCATCTGGTTGAAGCATCACTTAATTCTTCAACAATTATTGGCACCAAGTCAAACAAAGCAGTCAATTCCTCATATTTTGGTATCCCTCAAAGGATATATTTAAAACTTGAATATGAGCATAATTGTAATCTAGTTATGCACATGGCTCCATTGGAAGTATCCCTACACTTGAAAGAGGTGTTTCTTCTTCAAGTAGGGTAGGATAGCATAGAAAATTAAAATGAATAAAATAGTAAAGAGAAAAATAAATTTAAATTTTGAAAAATGGATTTTTGGCGTAGTTAGACATGAGCCTTGCTTGAAAACTAGGTTTCTGGCTAGCAAGGTTCACAATAAATTATGCATATTAATGTTTGTACAATCCTTCATTTATGTTCTTCAAATATTTTTGGTTTCATGCTCATGTTATATGATGAGGGATTCCTTAAGGATCTCCTTTTCAAAAACCTTGTCCCATCACCTCTAAAACACTATTTGGGATCAAGTTTAGAGATTTTTTTATAGTACCTTGAGGCTTTCATTCATCAATGACAAGATATCTCACTGATGATAATGGGAATACATTAATATCCCCTGATTGTTATATCTTGCAGGTGACTTGACTTCAACTCATTTATTCATACCTAGTAGGATGTACTAGAGTAGCTTGACACTCATTGTCATCAACGATGAGTTATCTCATGTTGGTTAGCGACATACAATAATGGTCAATAATCCAACAAATATTTTTCCATGTTCAACTATAGGAAATTTATTCACATGGACTAAATTGTACACAATTTGAATTAATGGTGAATAATATATGGTTTAATGGTATCAACAACATATTATGGCTTTTCAAATGTTTCAAATAAGTAGGGAATGTCAACAGTTAAATATCACAGCTGGTTTCAAAAAGTGGAAGATTTCTATAGCATCCTTCTTTGTTCTAATATAAATATTAGTAGAGGTTGTTTCAATCCACTTTATCATTACAGTGCTTGAGACAACAATATCTATCACATTAGATCCTTGTCCCATACTATCCTTCCTATTACAGAGGGAGATTTTTTCTAAAATAAGCTTTCTAATCTAAATCATAAATAAGAAGGTAGTGATTTGATCATCTACTCTAGGAAAGAATATTTTTCATCATTTATTTAGAGAGGAGCAAGTTTTTATCATCACCATCCATTTTAGAAGGAAAGAAGTTATATTCATACCTGTCAACACAACAAAAGTTAGTATCCAAGCAAAGCATTCAAGTGAAGACTCAAATTATGGAAGTGAAGATCCAATGTATGCAATTAAAGCCTCCAACTAACAAGTGAAATATTGAAGACTCTAGAGAAACATGATGAAAAACACCAACAATTACTTCTTTGGTATCAAGTATGGTAAGAATTATTTTTTAATACTTAAAATTTTGTTAATAATCAAAACTAAAATAAATTATAATACCCTTTTATTTACCTTTTTACCAATAGCTTAGAATTCTTTTCCAATATTTTTGTGGTTATAATTGTCCATATTCATGCTTCCAAATTCCAACATCATACCTCATTTGAGTTTTGACCATTATACCAACCTATTTGTACCGACATTACATGTTTATTCTATCCATGGTTACCATTTCACTATCAACATTTACTCTCATAATCAACCAATACCTCATTATCATAGCCATGAAATAAATTTCACATATTCTTATAATAAAATGAATTGAATCTCAAAATAAAAGTGACAACCTTTCCATTTCGACCTCATATTTCATATGCTCTGTTTTGAAAAACAAATATTCTGAACACCATACTCTGTCACCTTGTTTTATTTTTTGGAAATTTTATGCCACCTTACCACTCATCGTAAATGTTAAGTGTTTTTATGCTATGAAACCATGATATGCTATCCTTGCCTCGAATTTGATGTCATTTTTCAAAGAGACAATTTTCTAGCTGCGTGGGAATGGGAATAGGGTTCAAACCAAGTATGTTTTTATCAATACCATGAGAAGAGTCTTCATTTCTAATATGTTCAATTTGCAATAGTAGTGTTTTCATATAAGTTTTATAATCCATCAAATTATTGTTCGATAAATTAAACGAGTTCTTTAGACGTTCTTATGTACAAGGGTTTTTAAACTTTGCATTTTCCATACAATATATTATCTATAACAATTGCATAAGATCAACATTGATATACGAGAAAATAGGTTACACAAGGGTTTTGGTTGATCCAGGTGGATATTGATGGCCACCTACCTATTCTAACCTGCTCATCTTGGCATTTGTTTTCCTAGTTTTTCGGGTCATGAACTTCTGAGGCCATAAATAGAGTTCTTAGGGATATCCAAAGTCAAACTATAGACAAATTCAAACGTTTATGGAATAATGTGTAGTCCTCAGATATATCTTTCCAACAGGCTATTGTGTGCCTGAAAAAAAGATCATATGAAAAAGTTACAATCCCGACAAGTTGATGTACTATCTTACCCCAACGGGGCCCACATGAATTTTGACAGTTCATCTCCTAGGGTTAGGTTTTTGGCATTCATGTTTACTATAAAAAGGATTTCAAAGCCTCATTGTAGTCATCTTCCTGAAAATGAGCACAACCATCACATCTCTTCTCAGAGATAAGCCGCCATCATTCTAACAAGCTTGTTTTTAGTCTAGATTTTACAGTTTCATCGTATTTATTTATTGAATATAAGCCATTTTTACTATATATCTATTATTGCTCCTTATTTATCTATGTTAATAATAATAATAATTTGTGTTCATTTTGTTTTTCTCATAAAATATGGATTAGTGGTATCAGAGCGGTCTGCTCCTTATCGTTCTTAGTGCATGTCCTTGATGAGGTCAGGGCACAAAGGGTTGGGTCTCAAGCTTGTTTCTCTTGAGGAAAAAATCTATTGCATGCCCAAGTGACCTTCCATGGTGGGAGAAAATAAATATGATGGGACAAGAGATCCTTTCAAACTGTTTCTCGAGGAATCCCTCGTGCAACAGAGGAACGAGATGATGGATAATTTTATGCAAATCCTTCAATGACTACCAACATGAGATGCATCTTCTTCGAGCAGAGGAACCACCCCCTTCAAGATTCAAATCAAGTTTGATATTCCTATATTTGAAGGTTATATAGACGCAAATGTTGTAGACAAATGGTTGAATCTACTAGAAGGGTATTTTTCTGTCCATAACTTTTTGAATAGAGAAAAGTTTATGTTTGTGCTCCTCAAAGTCATTAGCCATGTCAAATATTGGTGGGAGACTTTCTTTGAGAAAAAGGAAATAGAGGAACCCTCATTATTTATAGTCACACTCACCTAGGAGTCCTTCAGGGATGCTATTAAGGAACAATACTACCTTGTTGGAAGTTATGATGACCTGTATACAAAATGGACCACACTGCGGCAAGAAAAGGACCAAGCAATGCCAGAGTTCACAAATATCTTCCATACCTTGCGAACCAATTTGGGTATCAAATATTCTGAGTGACATCTAGTGCTAAAGTACCGTGAGGGTTTACATATATAAATTTAGGCATAAATTGAGTTTCTAGACATCTCTTCCTTGGGTGCGTCCTATCGATATTTTGTCAAATTGAACAGAAGATTAAACAAAAGATGTGACAATTTGGGTATGGGAACTTGTTGTATGAAAATTCCCCTATAGACAAGTGAATATCCTCTTGGATTCTAGACCCCTATACCAAGACATAAAACATGCTAGCATTGGAAACTAACATTCCTTTGAATATAACTAACTAATCAGAAAGAGAAGGAGAAGGAAGAAAGTGTGATGCACCTTATTCTGATGTTTGTCCTCGCTTCTCCAACTTGAGCTTGATCTTTGAGATCCTTAGCATTGTTTGACACCTGCAATGCAATGGACAATAATACAAAGAACTCCTACTCTACTCTATAATATTAATCCAATCAAATCCATCTATAAGACAAACATATGTAAAGAGACATAGGTTAGAAGTAAATAGGCCAAGCAATATATTAATGAGAACTCTTAAATAAATACTTATAGACTGTAGATGCAGTTGCAACAGCTTCCCCAAGTCCTCCTCATCCATCCATTGCACAAATATCCCAAAATCATAGGTTTTATATCCTAAATATTTCTCCCAAGACCATAGGTCTGATACCTCAAATCTCCACCATTCTTCATTCTCCATGGAAATCACTCATTATATAGGATTTGGAGGCTTATCCATCATGGAGAGAATCACTCATCAGATCCACTAAAAAGGGATCTGGAAGATATTTAGAGAGAAAATATCTCTTAAGGATTTTAGGGAGGAAATATCTCTCAAGGTTTTTAAGGGGGAAATATTTCAACCATCCATGAGATCCTCCACCTTCCCTAAAAAATAGGAAACCAAATGTGAGGTGGATTCTCACACTTAATTAATTTATTTTTCATGAATTTTATTAATAATTCATGTGAACTTGGTATTTTGGCCTTCATGTAATATATCCCTCCTCCAAATTGACTAGGGATTGTGACATAGGTTATTCCATGGTGTCAAGGTGTATGAGACACTTATATGACACTTATGACACTTAGGGAGAGTACCTAGGTGTGCAAATTTCATGTGTAACAAAATTCCCCCTAAAGTGTGAGGTCAAAAGAGAGAATGATGGATGAAACACTTTAAAAATATTTAATGCAAGGGTGTGGAGTTGGAGAACCTAGAAGAAGTTGCAAACAACCATCAAACAGTATTAGAAAATGTTCCATTTACGAGGCAGACATAACTATGCTCGGAATACGAGATGAACCAAAGCACGGTCACCAACCAATATACTGCAGATACATGAAAAATATTGACTAAGGATATGGCCACCAAAGATACAATGTGGATCCATACCTCCATGACATGAACTGATCGTAGCCATGAAAAATACACAGTGGAGCTACGAGATGATAAAACATAGCCACTGACCAATACAATGTGTATCTATGTGACAGTATATATATCACCATGCTCAAAATATCTCCTTCACAACCTGGGCAGAGAAAATAACATAGTGAATTCCCAACCCAAGGTTTTCATCCCAATCCTGATGTGGTACAAATCTATCCATGTGAATAGATGTTTTGATGTTGAACATGGTAGAAACCACTTGATTACCGGTCATTGAGGTAAATCGTTAACAAGTGCGAGGGAAATCACTAATGTTGTAAATGACTCACAAGGTACCCTAGTACATTCCAATGAATGTGAATAAATGAGATGAGGTCAAACATTTGTGGAATCATCCAATCATAGTTCAATGATATAAACCCATTGTCTGAAGTGAGGAGGCATGTCATTGAGGCATGTAGGTCCCAAGGTACTAACTAGTTTCTAAGTCTAATTCCTAGATGATGTGTTGAAGTCGATAGTAAAATACTTGTCGAAGGAGAGCTTTTATGTATCCCCCATCAACAACTTGAAACTGACATAGGAAAGGAATGTAATATGGTGAATCAAATGAGTATGGACTAACACAGAAAATGGAAACTGGATATATTGCATATGGATGGTTTGAAGTGAAACTTCCCTTGAACATGATGAGGCACAACAACTGACTTCGAAACATTGACTTGACGAGTACCAAGAATGAAATGTGACGACAATAGGAGAACTCTTTGACTGGATGAAAACATATGGTGACACATGTAATTGGTATGACTCAAGGACAAGCAGATTACCCAACTATAAGACAGGATGCAAATAGGTGCCATGTTCAAGGATGACAATAGCTGCCATAAAGGATTCTCAAAAACTTGACCCACTTCCTTCAATTTTTCCAACACCCAGATAGATGAGTACCTCTTTTTATTTTAACAAGCTCGAGGAGGGTAACACATGCTTGATATAACTCACCTTCGGTAAGTTCCTCTTCCTTTGTTTAACGAATTGGAAGAAGTAAGGGTTCATCCCCATATGGGCACTTCAATGTGTAGTTTAGCGAGTCCAGAGAAGGAAAACTCAGTGTTTTTTCATGTTTAGAGAGTCTGAAAAGAACTTAAAGGAAACTCTGGGGTTGTCCTTTTTTGTAATTTTAGTCTCGCAAGGCTAAAAAAGAGATAAAATACCACTCGAAGGATACCATTTTTGAACTTTTAACGAGTGTGAAAGGAAGCAAGATCACTTGACAATATTTTCATGTTTAGAGAGTCTGAAAAGAGTTTAAAGGAGACTCCAGAGGGTTCCTTTTTCTTATAACCTTTACGAGTCTGAAAAAGTGATAAAAGTATACTTGGTTACATTCTCATGTATTTACAAGCACAAGAAAGAAAAAATACTAAGCTCGGTATTGGTTTCATTTTTACACAATCTTGAAACAAAATTAAACTTATGCTTGTAAATTCCTGATGTAATTTCCAAAGGTAGGGATACCCATGGATGGTTGGTACTCTACCCCCAGCTTGAAAATCTAGTGGCATAACTCCAAAATGATAATCAAAGGCTGGAGACATGCCCCCCCAAGCTTCAATTCTTTCACTGACTTTGAGGTTGTCACCAATTTTTGTACTAGATGGAGAAAAAGGATAAGGGTGGATGAAAGGAAGGTGCAAATATGAGACCTAACGAAAGACTCAAATCGACATCTACGAGATCTAGTTAAAGACTCGATGCAACATCTATGAGATCTAGAGAAAATAATCAACTCAACAAGAGAGGCGTCTGTTCAATTTTTTAACGAGCTTGACAATGGAAAAGAGCTATGCTCAGGACCTCTATTTCATTTTTTAACGATATTGACACAGAGAAGAAAAACTTATTTCATGACCTTTGTTTCATTTTTTAATGAGCTTGCCACAGAGAATCAAAACTATGCTCATGACCTCTTTTTCATTTTTTAACGAGCTTTCCACAGAGAATCAAAACTATGATCATAACTTTTGTTTCATTTTTTAACGAGCTTGCCACACAGAAGAAAAACTATGCTTGTGATCTTTGTTTCATTTTTTAACAAGCTTGCCACAAAGAAGTAAAACTATGCTCATAGATTCTTCTTGATCATGGCTTCCAAGAGGATAATACTTGGGAAGGAATACATGTCAAGGGAAAAACGTCATCCATGGATTCCAGGAGTTCTTCGCTAGATAGAAAAAATAATTCTGGAAGGAATACATGTCGACAACCTTGATAAAGGTAGGGAGATCTGACTCCAATAGCCCTATCAAATAGATTACCATGTCAACTATCGGATCCAAGTCATAGGAGATTGAGATTACATTGAGAGTCTCATATTCATAGGAAGATGAAATCATGGGAGACAACGCCACATAATTTACTTATGGCAGGGATGAAACTGATTGCATATACAAACTGTTTAGGGAGGTCATTGGGTTGGTAATCAAGTCAAGACCAACAAATGAAAGTTGATAAATAGCCACAATTATTCCATCGTGAGGGAAAGATATCACACAAAAAAGAGTGGACGTAATAGATTTCATGGCATAGAAATAATCTTGCCCAAGGAGTAAATCGAAATCCAAGGGGTCCTGGACTACCATAACATCAATAAAGACAGTTTTCCCTCTGAAAGTTATGGGAAAATGAGGAAGGACTCCTAAAGGGTACTAGTTCTTTTGTTAAAATCTAACAGATTCTGCGTAACTGGTACAAGATGAGGATAACCCAAATCTTTCCAAGCAATAGAGGATAAAATACTAACAAACTCATCTTCATCTATCAGCGTCTAAGGAACATCCCGACCACAAACCTGTACTGTAATCTTGAAAGGGATGTGAGATGGAAGACGAGGTCCAGTTAGTGCACCCCAATAAAAAAGGATGGCCTCATTACTTGGAGGGGGTTCCGCGGGAGAAGGAGGAATGCCCCCCAGCGTGGTAGATTCTATATCAACGAGAAAAACATGGGAAGTATTAGGTTTACTCTCTAGAGGAAGAGTAGGATCGATCGATGATGGGATCATATTGACCACTTGGGTTTTATTCTCCAAGAGGAGAATGGGGTTGACGGATGGAAACTGATCGACTACTTTGGTTAGTGGTTCAACCGAGGACGAAACCAAATTGACCACCTGATCAACCAGACTGACCAAGGATGGAACCGGGTTGACCATTCCATCAACTAACGATGGGTTGGGGGAAATCTTACGGTAACCAGTTGGAAGTTGAAGCTTTTTCAAAAGAGAATAAGCCTCATCCATACGAGGACAAAGGTGAGAGTAATGATCACCCTCACATAGCATGCAAAGAAATTTAGCAGTTGTCTTCTTCTTACCAACCTTAATGTCACTAGTTGATGGGGCATCACCAGCATGTCCAGTAGGGGTCGATGACATGGAAGACCACATTTCTAAGATCTTGGGAAGACTAGGGAAATCCCTCAAAAAGTGGCCACCCTTACAAATACTGCAAGGGAATTTGGGTTTTAGATTCTTTGTTGTAGTCTTACTAAACTCATCAACACTCCCAGTATGATTAAAAATAGTTGGTTTCTTGGATCCAACATTTGATGTGATTGGAGGCTTGGTCCTTTTTGTGTTCTTCTTCTTCTTCTCTTTCCATTTCTTCTTATTCTTATCAACCTAACTACTTGCTTTAGATCTTTCACTAGGAGAAGAAGGATAAAGGGAAGGAGACTTAACGGGTGAAGAAGGAGAAAATTTGACATGAGGTTGATGTGTGGGTGGTGTGCTTACATATGAAGCACTAGGTGCATTCAAGATTACCGGAGTGAAAAAAAACCATACCGGTAACCCAATTGTGAGACATGGAAGGCTCAAAGTAGCGAAGTAAGGAGGACCAACATTTTCATAAGAAGGGAAAAAAAAAGGTTCCCCCGGAGTAGGGGTTGCTTCATTGGTAGTTCTGGGAACTAAATCCATAAAACACAGATCCAACCTAGAGTCTGCTAGGGAAAATAAACAACATGCGCTAAAAATATAGGAAGCAAGAAAACAAACAAAACCTTCCCACAATGAACGTGCTATTTGGTGATGAAATCCAACATCGCGAGAACAATATAAGAAGGGGATGAGATAGAGCGGGTGGAAAAGTTATGTTGACGACCTTCTTAATGGAATTACACCATGGTGAAATATCCCACACATAATCGTGGGTATACCCTCCAAGGAGCCCGAGTGAGTTTGGCCAACGTCGATTCCAGGTACCATGGAGACTTTCCCCTCCACATTCACCTCATTTAAATACCCTAAAGAGATAGTTTACTCAAGTTACAAATTACGACAATGATTCCTTGGGAAGTAGTCGACAGTCCAATCCATGTGCAAGGGCAGGGTATCTAAGCCCTAAATCGCCTCGAGAAGGTCTGCACAGGATTTTCTTCTTGAGTGACCCCCAATAATACACAAAATCTATACACTAAGACCAACAAAGCAGGGTGAGTAACTCTGTTGACCCTAATGCAACCTTGTGATTGACCCTTGTGTTAGAAGGGCTTCCCAGGACAAAATGTAGCAAGTGGATTTAAACTCTCCCTATCACAAGATACTATGTTTGTTTATAGCTTTGGAAATTTATCTTTCACACCTATTACAAAGCCCTACACCCTAATCTAATGTAGTTTAGCAATACCAGAAAATATAAAAATGTTTAAAAGTGCTTCATTTTTAAGTTTCTTGTTTACTCGAGGTAAATGGTGTGATCTAAATGGTGTTTTGACCAACTCTAAACAATCCAAAGAAAAAAGAATGCAAATATTTCACTTCGATGAAAGATATATTACGAGAAGGAGAAAATTTGTATCATTCCCAAATGCACAATGTCCCAAAATTTTATTAAACTCATCAATATCAATATCCTCAAGAAATAATCCAAAGAGACTGTACACCAATACACGATTCAAGACCAAAAATGCCAAAAACCATGCAAGTTCACTACTTCAAATGCAAGCTAGTTTCACTACCCAAAAGCAAGAATGAAACTATCTTATTTGTTTGATTCTAATGTATAAAGAATGTAAATGAAAATCCTTTAATTATCCACTACGTTCAATTAAAAGAAAGAGTCAGATGCATATGCAAAAGACACAAAGAAAAAAGGGCTTCAAACAAAGCATGCACTCAAAGTAATGAGAACTCAAAGAAAACAAGTAGGAGATAACATGTTCTAAAAATAAATCAATCAAGGATTCAACAATAAATCAAGACTTCAAGGAACACAAGAAATTTCAGAGAAGAATCCAAGAAAAGACGGGGAGAAAGAGAAATCACTCAAGCTGTCCTAACAAAACAAGCAACAAGAAAGAGCAATTTCACAATTTTGAAAACGTTTCAAGCTCAATTCAAGACAATAAGAAGTGATAAGTACCAAATATCAACCTAAACAACTTCAAAAACCAACATACAAAGTCTGGGTAAAGACTTCTGCAAAACAAACCTCAAAAACATGAGCAGAAGAAGGAAAAAAACCTCCAAGAAAGAGATTAGCACTCCCTAAATCAAGGGAATAGAGCGCTATAGTGATATGTAAATCATTGTAGGGGGGAACTGATCAGAGATAAACACTCTTATATGGACTCTAGGGGAGTGCTACCCTTCCAAGAAATTCAAAACAAAGCCAAAAAATTAACAAAAACTCACCCAGAATTCACAGAAATTGGTGAAATTGCTAGTGAAGATGGGAGAAATGTAATATATCAAGAAAAAATAGTAAAACTAATATAAAATGTGGGAAAATCACAGGGAAAATCCAAGGAAATACAAATCAATGGTGATCCCCAATGGAGTCGCCAATTTCTGTTGTAGGAAAATTCTCCGGACAGGTGAATATCCTCTTCGATTCTAGACCCCTATACCAACACAGGAAACATGATAACATTGGACAATAACATTCCTTTCAAAGTAACTAACTAATCATAAAGATAAGGATAAGGAATAAATTGTGATGCACCTTGTTCTGATGTTTGTCATCGCTGCTCCAACTTGAGATTGATCTTCGAGATCCTTAGCATTGTTTGACACCTGCAATGCAATGGACAACAAGACAAAGAACTCCTACTCTACTCTATAATATTAGTCCAATCAAATCCATCTATAATAAAAAAATATGTAAAGAGACACAAGTTAGAAGGAAATATCCCAAGTAATATATTAATGAGAACTCTTAAAGAAATGCTTACAGACTATAGATGTAGTTGCAACAACTTCCCCAACTCCTCCTCATCCAACCCTTGCACAAAGCTCCCAAAATCATAGGTTTTATATCCTAAAGATTTATCCCAAGACCATAGGTTTGATACCTCAAATATCCACCATTCTTCCTTCTCCATGGAAATCCCTCAGTATATAGGATTTGGAGGCTTAACCACCATGGAGAGGATCAGTCATCAGATCCACTAAAAAGGGATCTGAAAGATATCTAGGGAGAAAATATCTCTTAAGGATTTTAGGGAGGAAATATCTCTCAAGGATTTTAAGGAGGAAATATTTTAACCATCCATGATATCCTCCACCTTCTCTAAAAAATAGGAAACCAAATGTGAGCTGGATTCTCACACTTAATTAATTTATTTTTCATGAATATTAATAATAATTCATGTGCACTTGGTAGTTTGGCCTTCATGTAATATATCCCTCCTCCACATTGACTAGGGATTGTGACATAGGTTATTCCATGGTGTCAAGGTGTATGAGACACTTATATGACACTTATGACACTTAGGGTGAGGTACCTAGGTGTGAAAATTTCATGTGTAACAGAACCCCTCACAGCAGAACTAGGGAAAGGGAAGCCCCAACCCGTAGAACAAAGGGCACAGAAAATATGGACAGCCTTAGAAAAACCAATCTAAGCCACAAAAAAAGAAGGACAATGGAAATATGAAAAAAGATACCGAGAAGTGGTGCGACTTCCATAAGAGCCCCTAGCATAACACTATTGACTATCGCTCAAATAACTCATTGGTGGATGATGTGAAAGCCTTTGAATTAGATGCGAGTTCTGAATCTGAGTTAGAGTAAAAAAAGGGGAGACAAATCATTGACGTAGAAACCAATTCCACTGTTTCTACCACGAAGATCCATCCTAGAGAACCCAATGAGATAGAGAAAGGAAAACACCTCTTTCATTCACAGATGTGGGTGAAAGGCACCCTGTTGCACTTCATCATTGATAGCGATATCCAGAAGAACCTCATCTCAGCAAAGGTTGTCAAGCGATCGGCCTTGCCGACAACACCACACCCACATCGCTACACCATTGGATGGCTCCACCAAGGAAGAGATCTTCGTGTTAGCCAAAATTTCCTCCTTTCGTATGACATCAATCCCTTTAAGGATGAAGAATTGTGTTATGTTTCTCCCCTTGAAGTTTGTGTTGTTCTTTTGGGCCAACATTATTTATGGAAACGTCATGATGTATATGAGTCTAGGCCTTGCAGTGTTATTATTACTTTGAATAGGAAATTGTACAGGATACCCGAGGTAGTCCCACATAGTGCCATTTCCTTGATCTTTTCCAAGCAATGTAGGAAGGTCATCTCTCAGAACAATAATTTTTTCTTCTTCGTGATTCGCTCTCAGAGTGAGCAAAAGATTGCAGCCACATGTAGGGCCTCTACAACCGACCTATCCACACAGCAAAAGCAGCTGGATAAGGTCGTGGAATAATACAAAGACATCTTCTCCTCACCTACTAGTGTACCTCTGCATTGTCAAGTCAAGCATTCCATCGATCTAACCCCCGACACACAGCTACCCAATGGTATAATCTATCAATTCTCTCTACTATAAAATGAGGAGATTAAGAATCATATCTAAGAACTGCTCCAAAAGGGGCACTTCCAACCCATATCATCACCTTGGGGAAGCTCAATGGTGCTTGTGCATAAGAAATATGAGAGCTAGTGACTCTTCATTGATTACCAGGCCCTAAATAAAATTGCAGTCAGGAATTGGTACCCGATTCCCGAAATCCATGATCTACATGATCAAATCAAGGGGGGCAAATACTCCAATAATATTGATCTAAATTATGGCTACCATCAGGTCCCAATAGAGAATACATATGTATGGAAGACTACATTCAAGTCAAAAGAAGATCTTTTTGAATGGACGTTCATGCCCTTTGGTTTGAAAAAATCCCTAACAACTTTTATGAGGATGATGGGAGATATCTTGTGGTGTTTCAACAATTCTTTTGTAGTGGTGTATATGGATGACATCCTCATATACAAGAAGACTTGGATAGAACACTTGCAACATATTCAATAGGTTCAAAACACTCTACGACAACACAAGATATATGCCAATTGGAAAAATTCTCCTTCAGCATGGACAAGGTCCAATGCCTAGGCTACATTGTTGATGAGCATGGTGTGCATGTGAATCTAGCTAAGATCCAAGTCATTTGTGACTAGCTATCCCCAACCCCGCTCACTGAGATTCAGAGCTTCTTAGGCCTTGCCAACTTCTATTGCAGGTTCATGTTAGGATTCTCCCATATTGCATGGTCCCTTATCCAAGTAACCAGGTGTGGTGGTAAGGAAACATTTGTGTGGGGCCTATCCCAAAAACAAGCGTTTGATGATTTGAAGCAGTGTTTGTGCTCAACCCAGTGCTTTCATTACCCAACCTGCAACAACCCTTTGAGATCAAGACATATGCTTCAAACTATGTTATGGGTGCAATTCTCACTCAGCATGGCCACCCTATGGCCTATCATAGTGAGACACTATCATATTTCATCCATTAGTATCCTACTTACGACAAAGAAATTTACTCCATTGTGCAAGCTTGCCGCCAGTGGGGGAATTACATTCTCGAGAAGGAGACAATAATCCACACTGATCATAAGCCACTACAGCTCATGCAGACACAAGGCAAATTGCAGAATGACTTCCATCAGAAGTGGTCCACATACTTGCAGCAGTTCCACCTCAACATCAAGTATAAGACATGAAGTACCAACAACATCGTTGATTTCCTCAGTCGACCTCCAGTTGTGACACTCACCACGGTGCTAGACCCTTGCATTCATGAGACCTCCAAATGGCCCCAACTCTATGAGAAATATCATGACTTCACCATCACCTACCATATGTTGGGGGAAAACACAAATGTCACTAATTTCCATCTTTAGGACATGCTATTGTGCCATCTAGACCATCTCTGTGTTCCATCAAGTGAGCGAGTGAAGCTGATTTTTTGGAAGCTCACTACATTCTGGTGGCAGAACACTTCGTCATAGAAAATACAGTACTGGAAGTGTTGTAGAATCATGTATACTAGCCAAAAATTTGATAGGATTTCAACAAATATATCAGATCCTGCATTGCCTGCACTATTACCAAACAAACCGCTAAGAAACAAGGCATGTACACCCTGTTATCACATAGAATTGTAAGGGTCAAAAAATCATTTCAGTTTTGTTTTTTTAGTCATAGGTTTTCTTAAGTTATAGGTTTTTTATGTCTTCTTCCTATATTCATAATTCAAATTTTGATTTAAGTAAGATAAAGCTAGTTTGGCCTTGGTCTAGAGTCCTTGGGTTATGTCTTTGTTATCATGCCAAGTTGAATAAACCCTCATGAGTCACATATTTGAACTCTTCATGATCACCTTGACACATCACACCATGTTGTACACAATATCCTTCGTTGTCACCTTTTATCTGTTTAGTTGTCAAATCAGACTTGATCTAGGCGATGCCAACTCACTAGGAGAGTTCACATCATATTCAAAGTAATTCATGCATTCATTGCCATAATTTCATTTAAGGTTCATGTCAAAGAAGATATCATTGTTTTCAGAGACTGTGTTTTAAAGAAATTCTCAGGAATTATGTCATTAAAATTTCTAACAACTTCCTCCAAGTGTGCAAATTGTGTTTGAGCTAGGTGCTACGAACTGACACTGTGAACCTGGTGCTATAGATAGGTGTTGCAAACTAGCTGAAGGAGATTGTTAGAGGTTGGACTACTTGCAAACACCCTTGTGCAATTTCAAAGACACCAACATCAAACTCAAGACCAGCAAGTACTCCATTAGATTTTTCATCCTGTTTGAAGGTCGAGAAAGGGATTTTGGTTGTTTTTCCTTTGGGCATTACGAACTATCACTTCCTTTCTATCAGTTTGAAAAATTCACTTAAAACTTTCTCTAAATTGTGCCTATTAAGACTGACCATCTTCTGACCTTATTCAATTTTTCCTCCTGCTCAACATTTACTTGCTACTATCATTTTCACCTGGTGTTGTGAAATGACTCATAGGGCACTGCAAACTGTGTTGCGAACCCTTTGTTCCAACATTATTAAAATCCTTTCCTATGCATCTTTCTAAAACTGCAACCTTAACATAGTTAATTATATCCCTATCCATTTTGTAGTGTGCAGTTGATCATCTCTGGGAGCAGACTTAAAATTGCAGGTGTAGTGATGTTGTTTATCCACTTTTTATGCTAATAAAAACCTTTTTGTAGAGTCTTATTGGTCTTTCCTTTCATCATAACTTTCAGTGGATTTTTCTTAGCTTTACCTTTGAAGAATGTGTATAAACTCAAGTTTGTAGAAACCCTTTACAAAACTAGCCTATTGGCGAAAGTTTTTTCATCAAAACCCAAATCTTCTATATTCCTTGTTTCACGCATCTAGTAGTCATTAATATTACATAAAGGTTTTCTTCAAACAATAGTTATGAACAACCCACAACACAACAAGACTCATAAGGGAGGTGAAATAGTAAGAACAGAGCACTATGACATGCAATTTCTTTATTATGGACATTTGATTAGAGAGGATTTTCAAAGAGTAGGATGCATCACTTTTTGTCAAAATATGTAGAGGGGGCATCCAAAGGTATCCATGGAATTCACACTCAATTTCAATGGGATGAAAACTAAGGTGGGAATGTTATAATTTGAAGTTTCAGAGCTGTCAATCTCAATTGCAACAGAGATACCCAACACTGGATAAAAATGGTTCAAGGATATGACATTAAATGTTGCTTTCTCTAAGGAATTTCTTAAATCAAAGTATCAAGAAGACAAATTGTCCAAAGGGGTTATTAGAAACCATATGATTTAAGGTTTTGATAAAAGTTTGAAGGTTATCCAAAGGTATTTTACCTATGAGGGAATATTTAACATGGTTTATCAATATCACATGAGGTTGCTATTACAATTCACAAGGAAAGAAGCAATGAATCTCCCTTTTTACCTCTTTAGAAGCATTGGTAAGATGGTTGATAGAGTTCAAGACAAACATAAATAAGTAGACACAAGTGTCTTTCACTCTAGCCTTATTAAAATGTTGGTCATGGAAGAGTTGAGAAAGACAAATATTGATTGGGAAACATTCCTCACTGCATCACAGTTTCAGCTAAATGTTTCCCCCACCCCACAATATAAAATACAAAGTCCTACTCATGTGGATAAGACTGTGTGTTCATATTTTAGAAAGAATAAAATAGGTTTTGCTATGGATGATACAACTGAAACACAGGAAGGAGGGAATTCACAACATTCACAGAGGGAAGTTTCACCCATGGAAGATCCCATTCCTATGGAAGTTCCTCCAAGAAAATTCACAGGCCTGAGAGGAAGAAAGCTTATGTTCCCTTCACCTATTGTTGCAGACAAGATTAAGCCTAGGAGTCATTTTACTAGGTAAGTAGCCAAGAAAATTGTTCCTGTGAAAAGTGATGTAGCCGAAATTTCAACCCAGAGAAAAGGTAAATCCAAATTGGTTGAGAAACCGATTGAAATTTTTGATATCACTACTCCTCAAGAAGAAACCAATCACATTTCAAGAGGCTCAAAAGAAAACTCAAGGAAGAAAGAGTTGAAGTTGATAAGATGAAAAAGGAACAATTGAGTGTCAGAAGGAAATTTAAGGAAGTGTTGGATATTCATCATAAGTTCATTGACATAGAAAATTTTATGGCTAAAAGATTCTTGCCCCTCCATAGGCATCTTAGAAACTCTATTGACAAAACATATCTTATCAAGATTAGATCAGAAAGCTAAAGCCATAACTATAACCTTTTAAAGAAGAGTTGGCCAAGCAAAATATGGACATGTTGGCTAAGGTTGCTACCAGGAGAAGCTCCAGAGTTAAAAAATCAAGAATTTGAACTTCCTTAACCAATATCAATTTTTGAAAAGTTACTTGTGTTATGCATTTTGCATTTTTGAGGATGGTTATGATTTATAAGCCATGTTTAGCTACAATAATGCTCTCTTCTAGTTATGTACCAAGATTATAAGTTGTTAAAAAAAAATTGGGCATTGGAGATATTTTTTGGAATGTTTTAAGACTTTATCATATGAAATGAGCCACTACAGGAAAGTTCATAGTGCCTGGCACTGCGAACTGGATGATACTGGCAGGCATTGCAAACTCATGTTTTGGAGTTTTTGAAGGGAGGAACAACTGCCAAGTGTTAATATGGATGCATTCCAGTTTTCTAAGGGTTAGTTACGAGATGGGAGGCCACCTGTCAAAGGAAGATGTGCTCAAAGGGACACTTCATCAGCCATAAATTAAATGTTGCAAACGTTGCCACCATTAGCCTGAATTTTAGCATTCTATTTTATTTCTATTGTACAGTTGTAGTCAAACCATCTTTAGGCATAGGAATCCTATGCAGGAGTTGTTATTTGAATTGTAAAGTTGTCAATGACAGTCTAGACTATAAGATAGGCATGGTAATAGTGAAGGAGGGCTGAAATGGTTTGAGAGAGACTCATATTTTAATGTTGCCTATGTAACATAGAATATCTCCTATTGTATGTACCAGACCTGAGACGCTTTGGATAATAGAAATCAGTCCTTTTTCCTTATTATCTTTTTTTCTATCTTATTCTGATTGTAGTCTATTGAATTCTTCAATTTTCTTAATTGTATATTTTTTGCAATGGAGAATATGTTGTGATATTGTTTATAAATATATCATAGTTTCCTCTTTGATTATAAGAATTTATTGTTTCAGATGGTTTTTCTTCATATGTCTGTCGGTACTACCTGTTGTAGATGGTAGGCATATTACATCTTTCTTATTGAGTCTTCCACCTATCCATTTTATTTATTAAATCCTTATCTAAGTTACTCAAATCCTTATTTGTTGGTGCATATTGTATGGAGTAAGTTGTGATTGACATTAGTTTCCTGATTTTTCATCCATTTACCAACTTATCATAAAATATTATCTTTAACATCCTGATGGGTGTTGAGCTTACACTTTAGCAGTCAATGTGTGACTTTTAGTGCTAACATTCTTGGCACTGTTGCGGGGGAACGAATTGAAGACTTTTCCTTGGGTTTTATGACGGAGAAAATATTGATTCTAAGGGTGCACAGTGATCAGTAAACTAAAGACTGTAGATTGCACCTGGCGACTCCATTGTTTCAGTTGTGGATCCCAAAGGTATACACATGAGGTCTACTTCACATTTACCTCTGGCTGCACCTGAAGCTGACCCAAAAAGTATCATCAAGAAAGGAAAGGCTTCACAAGGAGACTCTTCATCTATTTTATTAGGTACTTCTGGGGACTTACCTGAATCTACTTTTCAAACACCAGTAGTTTTATCTAGCATTTCTAAATTACCTACTATTGAAGCTCCTGTAAATTTAAAACTAGGAGAATTTCCTCTTGAATACTCATCTTTTCTCCTCAGTTAAAAGAAGAAAGTCTTGAAAATTTGTATGTTCTTACATCCCTTGAAGTTGTAAATTGGTTTAGGCTTAAGAGTCTATAGGATTTTCCCCTCCTAGGTTCTCCCTCTCCTCATTCTTTCAAATTTGTTGTAACCAAAGAAGAAGGAATCTATGTCCCTCTTGAGTTTTCCCCATCCACCTCCAAGACCCAACCATGTTTTTTTAAACTTGAAACTTCTCCATGTTATAATCTTCCTTTTCCTAAGATACACAATATACATATTTCATCTTTTCCTTTCAAATCACCTCCCACTTCTCCTAGAATTCAAAATCCACCTTTCCCTAATCAAATGACATGGGTTAATCATCCTCAGAATAGAATGGATTCCATTGTGGCTGATAGGTATGCCCCTTTTGTTCTTCCTCAGCTTATGAATTCCCTCCCAATAGGATATTACCTAAATTATATTCCCAAGTTCACAGGAGAGGAGGATATCACTGCAAAAGAACACCTTGCAACCTTTTATAGCTATGTTGATAATCTGAATATTGAGAATGAGGATGTTTGGATGAGAGTTTTTGTACAAAGCCTTGATGGTGAAGCCAGAAAATGGTTTAGGAGTTTATCTCTTCGATCAATAGTTGGGATTGAATCCCTTGATGATTCCTTTTTAAGGAATTGGGGTGACAATAAGGATTTTATGTACTATATCATTAAATTTGGTGCTCTCAAAAGAAAAGAAGGTGAATCAGTGTAAGACATTTCCAAAAGGTTCAACAAAATGTATAATAAAATCTCTACTGAAATCAAGCCTATTCAAACTTCTTCCAAAATAACCTATACTAGTGCCTTTGACCTTGAGTTTTGTCTTCTTTTAAGAGAGAGAAAATCTACTTCACTAGCTCATATGAAAGATGTTTCCCTAGAAGTGGAATCAAACATATTGGTTGCAGACAAATTAAGAGGAAAATATGATAGGGATAGGAAGAAACAAAAGGCATAATTGTCCACTTCTGATGCTTCAACAACTAACCATCAGGTGGATGAATTGACTAAGTTAGTCAAGTCACTTTCTGTAGAAATGGAAAAATTGAAACTTGATGGGAGACAAGACAATATTAGAAACACACAAGAGTTTTGAAATAGGAACAATTTCATAAGACAAAATAATGCACCTCAAATTCTTCAAAGAGATCATAGGAATAGAGATGATCAAAAGGTTTAGATCCCTCTTCAAAATAATCTAGTTGATGATGAAGAAGTAGAAAATGAGGAAGTTGATCAAGAAATTCACTATCTAGGAGACACATCTACTTCTCCTCACCTAACTCAATCTGCTTCTGAAGAGTCACTGATGAACAACTGGCTAAATGAGTTAAGGAAGAGAAAACAAATGAAAATAAGAATAAGTACAACTTCAGGTCAAAACAGAAAGAGGTAAATCCTAGTACATCCAATCAACCTAAAAAATCAGACCCCTCTACTAAAACAATGGTTGCACCAAAGAAAGGAAACGAAGAACAAAATAATCATCCTATGGATAAATCCCTTGTCCAAGAATTAAAAGAAGTTATGAAATCCCCATATTATTTTAACTTTGAAAATGAAATTCAAAAGATTAAAATTCCAGACCCATTCTTAGAGTTGATAAGGAATGAAGATTTCAAGAAGTCCATTTCTAAAATGTTCCAGTCTGATTTTTCTTCCCATTCAACAAATTCAGTGAATTTTCAAGATGAAAAACCTGCACTGATATTGGGGCCCTTAGTGGAAGATAGGGATGACTCCTCTCCTCCTTTTTATACCTCATTGAATGTACATGACAATATCTTACGAAATTTCTTGATGGATTTAGGTGCATCCCATAACTTAATGCCTAAATCTATCATGGATGAACTGGGTCTAGATATCACCAAAAAATATCATGATCTATATTCTTTTGACTCAAGGAAAGTGAAATGCCTAGGGGTTATTAAAGATTTGGTTGTTACTCTCTTTCAATTTCCCATGAAGAGTATAGTCATGGATATAGTAGTTGTAGATGTTCCCCCTAATTTTGGTATGCTATTGTACAGATCATGGATTAAGAGGTTGGGAGGAATATTGTAGATGTACCTCTTCTATGCCACCATACCTGTCTTTGGGGGTGAACACAGAAGACTATATAGAGAATCACAGTTGGCTTACATTATTAGTGATGAAGGTAATCCCACAAACCATCCTATTTATGATGTTGACACTGATTTGGGATCTACTATTTTGCAGCTCACTGATCTTCCTCGGCCACCCCTGGAAATAAGAAATTCATCACCAACATCATGTGAAACAACCAAACAATATGCTCAAACTTGAAAAATCATTTTTGATGGGGCATCTTATAAAGATAGTGTTGGTGATGGGGTTGTTTTCATTTCCCTCTCTCAAGAAATCGTAACTTTGTATTTCAAGTTAGAATTTGAAACCACATACAACATTTTTTAGTATGAGGCTCTAGTTTTGGGGCTGAGGGTTGCTAAATATATGAAGATTGAAGAATTATTAGTTTTTGGAGATGTAGAGTTGATTGTACATCATATCAAAAATATATATCAGGCAAAGCATCCAAAGTTGAGTACTTACAGGAATGAGGTATGGGATCTTATTGATAATTTCTTCCTAGATTTTAACATATCCTTTGTTCCTAGAGAAGAGAATGCATTGGAAAATTCCCTAGTGGTTTCTTCTAGCAACTTTAAAGTTCCACTAACTCCTAAACTCAAGTGCAATGTTGAAGTAAAATATAGGCCTTCCATAACGAACAATGTCAAATATTGGAAGGATTTTGAAGATAATCTTGAAATAAAAAGATTCCTGGAAATAGTGGAAGAATTTTCTGCACTATTCATTGATCAACATCTAGATGATGAAAACAACCCTCATGCTGATAAATTCCTGAACAAAATTGCAGACCACAAGATTGTCCAGTTGCCTAGAAATCATATCCCAAAGGGATTGGTTCCTTTAGACATATTATTTGATAGTAATGATGTGGCTGTCAAAGTAAGAAGTTTAAATGAAGATGCTGATTTGACATAATGCAATATAGGTACTAATGAAAATCCCAAGTATGTCAAATTGTCTAGTAGTCTGTCAGAAAAACAAAGAGATGAGTATATCAAACTATTAAAGGAATTTGTTGATGTATTTGCTTGGAAGTATGATGAATTGCAAACTTATGACACAAGCATTATTGATCACAAAATTACTTTGTAGGAGGATACCAAACCTTTTAGAAAGAAACTAAGACAGATCAATCCTATGTTGACGCTCATCATGGAGAAGCAAGCTCATGCTTTGCTCAAAGCCCTCAAATCTTTCAGAGTATATGTTCTAAATTTTGGGATTATTGCTTATGTCCCTTCAACCTATGTTAAATAAATTCTAATTCAGCCTGACATAGATGGAAAGAGAAGTAAGTGGATTGCCAAAATTGTAGAACTTGATCTTGAGATGAAACCTACAAAGATGGTGAAAGGACAAGGTTTAGCTAGACTATTAGATGAATCCAATTGTAAGGAACTTGGGGTTAATTTCATGAATGCAGATTATGTATATCAGCAGACTGGTATTACTAGAAAAAACTCACATATCAACACCAAATTGATAGAGTGTAGTTGGTACAAGGACCTCGTCCATTTCTTGCAGACATTACAACCTCCTACTAGACTTGAGAAGACTAAGGTGAGAGACTTAAAGCTCAAAGAAATCAGATATTGCATTGTTGATCATGTTCTGTATTGAAAGGATCATGTAGGGATTATTTTAATATGCTTGGATCCAGAAGAGGCAAAGAAAACCATTACTAATTTTCATGATAGCCTATGTGGAGGTCATCAGTTTTGGAGGACCACAACAAACAAAATACTTAAAACTGGGTACTTTTGGCCTAGTTTATTCACTGATGTATGTGCAAAGATCAGGTCTTGTGATAAATGTCATAAATTCTTAGGAAAACAACAACTAAAATCCTTTCCTCTGAAGCCCATAATGGTATTTGGTCCTTTCCAAAAATTGGGATTATATTTCATTGGAGAAATCCATCTAGCTTCAAGTGGCCAACATCATTGGATCTTGACTGCCACTGATTATTTGACCAAGTGGATAGAAGCCATTCCCACAATAAATGCAACACATAAAGTAGTCATTGGCTTCCTGGAAGATATTTTGTCAAGTTTTGGTTGTCCTAACAAGATTGTGACTAATAATGTTGCGGCTTTTAAAGATGAACCTTTGGTCAAGTTTTGTAAAAAAAATTGTGTCCAGCTTATTCACTCTACTCCTTACTACCCTCAAGGTAATGGCTTGACAGAATCCTCCAACAAAAGTCTAGCAAAAATCATCAAAAAACTGTTGGAGGATAACAAAAAGTCTTGGGATTCAAAAATGAAGTTTTATCTATGGGAAGATAGAGTAACTATCAAGAGATCAATTGGAAATACTCCTTTTTAGTTGGTATATGGAACTGAAGTTGTTTTTCCCACTCAACTAGCATTACATGTGGCAAATGTTTCTTCAAGATCAACAAGGAGAACCAAATGACATGATCAGGAGGATTCATCAGCTAGTGGAGGTACAACAGACCAGGGAGCATCTCTTTGATAAAGCACAAAACCATCAGTATAAAATCAAAGAAGATTTCAATAAGAAGGTGAAGAAGGAAGCTTTCTAGCTGGGAGACTTGGTGCTCAAACGGGATGCACAAAGGAAAGACAAGGGTAAACATGATAAATTTGAAGCCTTGTGGATTGGTCCTTTCAATATTTATGAAGTTTTGCAAAATAACACTTTCAAATTGTAGAGCTTGGAAGATACTGAATTTTCTGGCATCCCAGTCAATGGGCATTTTCTGAAGAAACACTTTTCTTGAAGCCATGAGTGGTTATATTTCATTGTAAATATAAGTTTTTAGTTTGTTTTATTTTTTTTAAATAATGACCCTATAGTCCTTGGATAAGGCATTGGAACTGCATGTTCTTAGCAACTCACAGGGAGCATTCCATCCCCTGTAGAGCCAATGATATCACATAGAATTGTAAGGCTCAAAAAATCATTTCAGTTTTGTTTTTTGAGTCATAGGTTTTCTTAAGTTATAGGTTTGTTATGTCTTCTTTTTATAGTCATAATTCAAATTTTGATATAAGTAAGCAAAATCTAGTTTGGACTTGGTCTAGAGTCCTTGGGTTATGTATTTTTTATCATGACAAGTTGAACAAACCCTCATGATTCACATATATGAACTCTTTGTCATCACCTTGACATGTCACACTTCCATGTTGTACCCAAGATCCTCCTTTTTCATCTTTTATCCATTTAGTTGTCAAATCAGATTTGATCTATGCCCTGCTAACTCACAAGGAGAGTTCACAGCATATTCAAAGTACTCCATGCATTCATTGCCATCATTTCATTTAAGGATCACGTCAAAGAAGATCCCATTTTTTTCAGAGACTGTATTTTAAATAAATTCTCAGGGATTATTTCATTAAAGTTTCTAACAACTTCCTCCAAGTGTGCAAATTGTGTTTGAGTTAGGCGCTACGAACTGGCGTTGTGAACCTGGTGCTACAGACAGGTGTTGGGAACTCGTGTTGTGAGCTAGATGAAGAAGAGTGTTGGAGGTTGGACTACTTGCACACACCCTTGTGAAATTTCAAAGACACTAGAATCAAACTCAAGACCACCAGGTACTCCATGAGAGTTTTCATCCTGTTTGAAGGTTGAGAAAGGGATTTTGGCTATTTTCCCTTTGGGAGCTACGAACTATCATTGACTTGCTATCAATTTGAAAAATTCACTTAAAAAATGTTTTGAATTGTGCCTATTAAAACCGATCACCTTCTAACCTCACTCAATGTTTCCTCTTGCTCAACATTTACTTGCTCCTATCATTTTCACCCGGTGCTGCGAATTGACTCAGAGGGCGCTACAAACTATGCTACGAACTCTCTGTTCCAGCATTGTTAAAACCTCGTCCTCTGCATATTTATAAAACTACGACCTTAACAAATTTAATTATATCCCTATCCATTTTGTAGTGTGCAGTTGATCATCTGTGGGAGAAGACTTAAAATTGCAGGTGTAGTGATGTTGTTTATCCATTTTTATGTTGATAAAATCCTTTTTGCCGAGTCTTATCTGTCTTTCCTTTCATCATAACTTTTAGTGGATTTTCCTTAGCTTTACCTTTGAAGAATTCCCTGTCTCATTCCTAGATGTGTATAAACTGAATTCTATAGAAACTCTATACAAGATTAGCCTATTGGAGAAAGTTTTGTCATCAAAACCCTAATCTTCTATATTCTCTGTTTCACACATATAGCAGTCATTAAATATTACAGAAATTCAAACAACAATTATGAACAACCCACAACACAAGAAGAATCACAAGGGAAGTGAAATAGTAAGAATAGATCCCTATGACATGCAATTTCTGATTTTGAACGTTTGATCAAAGAGGCTTTTCAGAGAGTAGGCTGCATCAATTTCTATCAAAAGATGTAGAGGGGGCATCTAGAGGTAGCCAGGGAATTTGCACTCAATTTCAATGGGACCAAAACCATGATGGCAATGTTATAATTTGAAGTTTCAGAGATGTCAATCTCAGTTGCAATAGAGATACCCAACACTAGAGAAAAATGGTTCAATCCTATGACATTAAATGTTGCTTTCTCCAAGGAATTTTCTAAACCAGAGTATCAAGAATACAACTTGTCCAAAGGGGTCCCTAGAAACCATATGATTGAAGGTTTTGATAAAATGTCAAAGATTATCCAAAGCTATTTTACCTGTGAGGGAAGATTTAACATGGTTTATCAATATCACATGAGGTTTCTATTACACTTCACAGGGAAAGAAGCATTGAATCTCTTTTTTTACCTCTTTAGAAGCATTGGTAAGATGGCTGATATAGTTCAAGACAAATCTAAAAAAGTAGACACAAGTGTCTTTCACTCTTTCCTTATTAAAATTTTTATCATGGAAGAGTTAGGAAAGAAAAATATTGATTTGGAAACATTCCTCAGTGCATCACACTTTCAGTTGAATGTTTTCCCCCACCCCACAGTCTAAAATACAAAGTCCTACTCATGTGGATAAGACTATGTGTTCATAGATTATCAAGAAGAGACAAGGTGTTGTTATGACTAATACAAATGAAACACATGCAATAGGACCTTCACAACCTTCACAGAGGGAATATTTACCCATGGCAGAGCCCATTCCTATGGAAGTTCCTCCAATAAAATCCACAAGCCTAAGAGGAAGAAATCTTATGTTCCCTTCACTTATTGTTGTAGACAAGATTAAGTCCATGTGGCCTTTTACTAGGGTAACAACCAAGCAAAATGTTTCTGTGAAAAGTGATGTAGCAGAAATTTCAGCCTAGAGAAAAGGTAAATCCAAATTGGTTGAGAAACCCATTTAAATTGTTGATATCACTACTCCCCAAGAAGAAACCAATCTCAATTTCAAGAGGCTCAAAAGACAACTCAATGAAGCAAGAGTTGAAGTTGATAGGATGAAAAAGGAAGAACTGAGTGTCAGAAGGAAATTTAAGGAAGTGTTGGATATTCATCGTAAGTCCATTGACAAAGAAAATTTTATGACTAAGAGATTCTTTCCCCTCCACGGGAAGATCAGAAATCTCTACAGACAAAACATATCTTATCAAGCTCAGATCAGAAGCTAAAGGAAAAACTACAGCCTTTTAAAGAAGAGTTGGCCAAGAGAAATTTGAACATGTTGTCTAAGGTTGCTACCAGGAGAAGCTCCAGAGTTAAAAAATGAAGAAGTTGAACCTCCTTAACCAATATCAACTTTTGATAAGTTTCCTTTGTGATGCATTTTTCATTTTTGAGGATGGTTATGCTTTATAAGCCATGTTTAGCTACTGGGATGCTCTCTTATAGTTATGTACCAAGATTATAAGTTGTTACAACATTTTGGGGCACTGACGATAGTTTTTGGAATGTTTAAAGACTTTATCAAATGAAATGAGCCACTATAGGAAAGTTTGCAATGCTTGGCATTGCAAACTGGATGATACAAACAAGCATTGCGAACTAGTGTTGCGAACTCATGTTTTGGTGGTTTTGAAGGGAGTAACAACTATCGGGTGTTAAGATGGATGCATGTCAGTTGTCTAAGGGTTAGTTGCAAGTTTATAGGCCACCTACCAAAGGAATATGTGCTCAAAGGGACACTTCATTAGCCATAAAGAAAATGTTGCAAACATTGCCAACATTAGCCTGAATTTTAGCATTTTGTTTTACTTCTTTTGTATAGCCATAGTCACACCATCTTTAGGCATAGGAATCCTATGCATGAGTTGTTATTCAAATTGTAAAGCTGTCAATGACAGTCTAGAATATAAGATAGGCATCGTAAGACTAAAGGAGGGTTCGAATGGTTTGAGAGAGACTCATATTTTGGTGTTGTCTATGTAAGAGAGAATATATCCTATTGTATGTACTAGACCTGAGACACTTTGGATAATAGAAATCAGTCTTTTTTTCTTATCATATTTTTCCTATCTTATTCTGATTGCAATCTATTGAATGCTTTAATTGGATTAATTGTATCTTTGTTGCAATGGAGGATCTGTTGTGATATTGTTTATAAATATATCAGAGTTTCCTCTTTGATTATAAGAAGTTATTTTTTTAGAGGGTTTTTCTTCATATGTCTGTCAATACTACCTGATGTATATGGTAGGCATATTACATATTTCTTTTTGAGTCATCCACCTATCCATTTTATTTCTTAAATTCTGACCTAAGTTACTCAAATCCTTTTTTGCTAGTGCATATTGTATGGAGTAAGTTTTGATTGACATTATTTTCCTGATTTTTCATCCATTTACCACCTTATCATAAAAACTTATCTTTATACTCTTGATGGGTGTTGAGCTTACACTTTGGCAGTCAAAGTGTGATTTTCAATGCTAACACACCCCTCTTCCTACTCCTGACAGGACCTAGGAATCCATATCAAGGGACTACATGTCAGACCTTCCGTCCACCAAGCGGTGAAATGACTCTGTTTTTGTGGTTGTTGATCACTTTTCCAATATGGAAATTATGGCTGCCTGGAAGTGCATCATAGCCTAAGCCAATGGAAAGATATTCTTTGAATGGTTGTGGGTAAATTTTGGGATACCACAAACCATTATCTCATATTAGGACAACCAGTTCCTCAATACATTATGTTTGAATATTTGGTCATTGCTTGACACCAAGCTCACCAAATCCACTTCCTTCCTCCCCCAATTGGATGGCCAAACCAAGGTTGTCAGCCAAATGATCGTGCATATCCTACGCATGTAAAATTCCAAGCAGCCTCACACACGGGATGAGAGTCTTCCCTATGTTTATCACAACTACAATAGAACCATACATATCTCAGACGACCACATCCCCTTTCAGGTGGGGTTGGGATTTCAACCATTGGGTTCCATGGATGTTGCACTACCCCTTCCAGCCACCCAGGCAGACTCATTCAAGGCTCAAACTGAAGCTAACAAATCCACCCAATTCATTGAGTGGATCCAACACATCTTCCAATAGGTTTAGGATATTTTGCAGAAGTCTAATTCCAAGTACAACAAACACCATGATCGACACCAAGTGCCACACAAGTTTTAAGTGGGAGACAAAATTTGGTTCCACTTGAAGAAAGAATGACTTATAGGGCCCCATTGGAAGCTTTGTCCACTCCATTATGGACCTTACACCATCACCAAGGCTATGGGATACAATAATATTTAGCTCAACATTTCCCCCTTCCTTGGCTTGCACCCAGTGTTCAATGTGGATCTCCTTCAGCCATATTTTCCACCATTATTGGACACCTCAAAGATAGCATAAAATTTGAAACCAACAGAGCTCAACCCTGACTACATGGAACATGCATCCACTGATCAGATCATGGACACGTAGGTCAAGGGCACTCGCCAACAGAGGATCCATGTTTATTGGGTTGTCAAAGAAGGGCAACTCCTGCACCAAGGCAAGTGGCTCACCCGAGGCCAAATTCAATAGAAATTCCCTCATCTGATGGGGGAACTCAACGCAATGGAGACCATTTCTTCCTAATGGGGGAGTATTTATATAAGTGAATATCGATGGCCACCCACCTATTCCAATTGGATCATCTTGGCAGTTTTTTCCTAGTTTCGGGTCTTGAACGTTCGGGTCTGTTTTGAGGCCCTAAACAACGTTTTTAGGGCTCTCCATAGTCAAAATGTTGACAAAGTCAAATTTTAATGGCATAATGTGTAGTCCTCATATAGATCTTTCCAATGGGATATCGTGTGCGTGAATGAAAAAGTTATGGCCCCAGAAAGTTGATGTACTAACTTACCCAACGGGGCCCACATGACTTTTGGCGCTTCATCTCCTAGGGTTAGGTTTTTGGATTTCTAAGGTTTTGGAATTCATGTTTATTGTAAAAAGAATTTTGGAGCCTCATTGTACTCATCTTCTTGCTAATGAGCGCAACCATCACATCTCTTCTTAGAGATAATCCAACACCACTCTAGCAAGATTTTATTCAGTCAACATTTTACAGTTTCAACATATTTCTTTATTGAATAGAAGCCAGTTTTACTATATCTATGTTATTGTTCCTTCTGTCTCTGTGTTAATAATAAGAATAATATGTGTTCATTTTTTTTTCTCATAAAATCTAGATCATTGGTACATAGTTTATAAATTTTGAAAGTGCACATAGCAGTTAGGTATTGTTATAGCATCAATTTCCACCATTGAAGCATTGATTCTCTTATTGGCCTAGTCTCTATCCTATTTTCAAACAAGTATTCCCCATACCCCCTTGAGACCTTCTAAAAAACACTTTTTTGGATCTTGTATTTTCCCTGGTAGTTATGTAACATGCATATACGTGGGTTGTTCCAAGGAAAGTCATGTACATGTTAATAAATTCTTTAAAAAAATATTGTTTCCAAATTAAATGTTGATTTACGGGTTTGGTTAGTTACCTAACTTTGTTTACCCATACTCACCTACCTCTAAGAAAATAGAGATGGAATAAATAGAGAATTTGATCTAAGGAAAAAGGTAATGATTCGTTGCATACCAAAGAAAACATTCATTCGACTACACCTACCATGTCTGTAATCCCATATACATCCCAACCTTTGCTGGTTATTGACCTGGAAACCCTTGTTTCCAAAATTCTTTGATCACCTTCCTATATGACTAGGAGTTTCCCTTATATACTCCTTGAGTATGTTGGTGTATTGAAGGTCAAAACAAATCTTTATATAAAGAGCTTGGGTGGAGGGACCTAGAGTCTCTTTCAATAAGGAAATGTCGCAGAGGATAGGTATACATTGTAACTACTAAAACTATTGAATATTTATAACTCATTCCTTCAAAAAGCATTCTATTTGTAATGTTTAATTTGCAATCATTTCATAAATGTTGTGTAGAACACTGGTTTCTTTGATGATTCCATTGTATTTAATAGGATTAATGAGTATTGATCCGGATTTTATGAGAAGAATGAAATGAATATATATATATATATATATATATATATATATATATATATATATATATATATATATATATATATATATATATATATATATATATATATATATATATATATATATATATATATATATAT
>JASDQU010374705.1:10332-31824 GCA_032191745.1 Picea mariana
GGGAATTCAAGGTTTGATGGTGTTTCTTGCTTAAATATTGGTATTAAATATGCTTTAAATGATCTTATGGTTCTTCAACCCTTAAAAGAGCTTCTAGGGTTTGATGGAAGGACGCGATGAATTGAAGGACTCGGATGCTTTCTTTTCTGGTTAAAGTTAGGCACTAATCTTCCAGAAATGGCTTGTGTTAGGGTTTATTTTGGAGCATTTAATCGATTCTGGTATACGAGGGAAGAATGCAGTTTCTGCGTTTGAAATCATCTTCAGTGTTGCAAAAACGATTTGGTTCTTGCTTGGTTTTGAAGGTTTTGGTAGGGATTCGCAGAAAATGCAGGTTTTTCAGGGTTCTAAGTTTTAACTAGTCTTTGGTTGATGAAACTACAAGTGAAGAAGTGGCTCATCTGTGAAATGAACTGTCTGGTTCTGGAGCAGTAGACGAGGGTTTCTGGATTTAGACGACCTATTTTTGTTCACAAAAGAATTGCAGGTTTTCATGCATCACAGTGTGGATACTGCACTCCAGGAGTGTGTATGTCTCTCTTTGCCGCTTTTCGCCGAGCTGAAACTAAAGAAAAAACCTGATCACAAGCACGGGTTTTCCAATTTTTCGGTATTGGAAGCAGAGGAAGCTATCGCGACAATTTGTGCAGATGTACTGGATACAGACCCATTGCTTATGTTTGCAAAAGTTTTGCAGGAGATGTTGATTTGGAGGACTTGGGTATAAACTCATTTTTTGTTTCCCATTCCAATCTTATAGAAATATTTTGTGTTAACTCTAGATTTTTTTTTTTTTTTTCACAGTGCATTGATGAATATATCCTGATATATAGTTATAGAACTTGTATCTGGTCACAATACCATGCGCTTCGTACTTGTACTTATATTTCTCAGGGCCATACATAACAGCTGTGGATCCAGGCTTCGATGGCATCACCCATGAGACAATAACAACTCTGCCCACATGGTCTCCTTGAGTTAGTGCGTAGGTAGTCCTCATTTTTACGTACAGTTAGCGAGTAAGCACTCATATGATCATTTAGTGAAATAAAATCTCTGCATTAACGCAGGTGTATAAACGCTTAGTTGATTTTCCTGGAGCAGATGCGCAAGCAACAGCTGTAGCTGCCCTTTATAATCTTGCAGAGGTCAATATGGACTGCCGATTTGGGCTTGATAATGAACGCGGGTAACTTCCTTTCCTCCGAAGAGATTACTGTCAAGAAGTGGCATTCAACGTTTTGTATTATAATTTATATTCTTAATATATTTTTAACATTTCTATTCCAAGTTTTTAATTAAATAAGAGTTGGAAAAGAATATAGTTGTCATTAGAAATCCTAATAACCCTAAGTAATTACATTTGGATTTGTCATTTAGTAATATCTTTGTACTTTGTCTTGCACAGATTTTTGTTGAATTTCAGTCTTTATCGCATTTTATCTCAAAAGGCAGAGTTTTTACGACCATTTCTTGTTTGAGTTGTTACTTTTTTTTGAAATAAATTTAAGTTTATTGTTTTATTCATGGAAAGAAAGTTCTTCATTTTAGACTCAAGGTCCAGTCATTTCCTTGTTTGAGTTTCAGTTACGGTTCAATGCTTTCTTTTGGGTTGGCTACCACAAATAATTCAAGCAGTTCTATCCGGTTAAGCTCTCGCAATAGGGGCTAGGGCGTACTCTTTTGTCAAAATCGATAGTGTATGTTTTACTTTAGTAATTTGTTTTGCATTTATTTATTTTACTTTTATTTTTATTAACATTTCTATGTTTTGTGTGCAAGTCAAGCGTGGCTGGAGTTTTTTTTTTTTCTCAAAAGAATGTACAAATAAAAACTAAATGTACAAATAAAAACTATCCCTTATTTAGGCCCTCGGTTCCAAATTTGAACCAGGGCTCTGATACCAATTGTAATGGCTCTAAATTAATTTAAACAACCATTGAATTACAACACTTCAGTAAAATTTATAAGTTACTTAATCTAGCACATTCGCCATCTAATTTTTCATAGTAATAAAATTTAATAACAATTTTTTTTATAAAAAAATGCATAAATTTTAAAGAAATACCTTAACTCTGATGCTAATGATCCTTCCTGTTGTCCGCAACATGCTTCCTTCCTTCTCTTGGAAAACACTACCCAAAAACCGACCTCCCTGCCAACTAGTTATCTCCTAGCCCTAGGATATCAACAGATATCCTAGCCCTCCGAGCCCAAAACCCCCAGCAACCCCTGGTGCACTGTGTCAATTCCACTCAAAATTTCACGCACTGTGTCAATTCCCAGCTCTCCAAAATTCATCCCCAACTCCCGTAGAATGATTCCCCTTCCCACTCCTTCCCTTCCTTATCCCTCCTTTAACGACTCCCCCCCTGCATTTACCTCCTCACCTAACTCCTTTATTACCCTTATCCATTCCTTAATTCTTTTATCTTCTCGGGATTCTTATTTTATCCCATTCTTAAATATCTTATCCATTCATTAATATGTTTCCATTTTTTGGGGAACGTAACTTAAATTAATAATATATTTTATTATCCACCTTTATTTATTTACCATATTAATTAATGAGTTAATTAATATTTAAATTAAACATAATCAAGAATAAGTAATTAATAACAAATAATTAGTTAATGTTATTTTAATAAATAAATATAGTTTAGCTAATCTTTTAGGATTACATTATTAAATTAATTATAATTAATAATCAAGGGTCGTTACACCTAGGGGTACTCTTGGAACAATAATGAGATGTGGTACAAAGGTTGTTTGTATTTAAGTAAACATTCACAACTTAAATCCATGGTGCTTTTTGAGCTACATGTTTCACCCACAAATGGGCACTCAGGGTTTACCAAAACCTATGAATGAGTCAAACACTCCTTTTTCTAGGAGGGAATGAAATAGGATGTTCACACCTTCATGGAAGAATGTGATGTCTTTCAACGCAACAAAGGAGAAATAGTCAAAGTTCCTGGCACACTACAACCACTCCAGATTCCACCTGCTATTTGGAGGGATATTTCTATGGATTTCATTGTTGGCTTACCTAAATCGAGTAACAAGTCAGTCATCATTGTGGTAGTTGATCATCTTTCCAAATATGCTCATTATTTTTGTGCTCTTCAACACCCATTTACATAAATAACAATGGCTCAACTTTTTATGGATGACATTTTCAAGCTTCATGGCATGCCTCACTCTATTGTCTCTGAAAGAGATCCCACTTTCACTAGCAATTTTGGGGAAGAAGTTTTCATGCTCCAAGGAACCCAACTGCATCTCAGCACATCCTATCATCCTTAGAATGATGGCCAAAATTAAGTGGTCAACAAGTGTTTGGAAACATATTTTCGATGTTTTTCATCTAAAAGGAAAACTCAATGGGTGCAATGGTTGCCACTAGTTGAATGGTGGTACATCACATCTTACCATACAACTACTCGCATGAATCCTTTTGAAGCAGTCTATGGAAAAAATCCACCCTCAGTTCTCTCATACATTCCATGAGTCTCTAAGGTTTAGGAGGTTGACCACACTCTTACAGCTCAAGAAACTATTCTCCATTCCCTCAAAGAGAATTTGGTATTAGCTCAGAATTGCATGAAGCAACAAGCCAATCAAGGCATTTTGAATGTCAATTTGTTGAAGGGGACCAAGTGTTTCTTCGATTTCAACCTTATGATCAAACTTCACTCAAGGATAACCATTTTTAGAAACTTACACCTAAATTTTATGGTCCATATATAGTTCTCAGATGTGTGGGACAGGTCGCCTACCGGTTATCTTTGCCCTTTTTTCATGTCTCATGCTTAAATAAGGTGATTGGAACTAAGTGCCAAACTCAAACTAGTCTTCCTGAGCTGGATGAAGAAGGCTCCATCTGGTTGCAACCCCAACTAGTTTTGGATCAGTGTGAGTGTTGTCTCCATCACCTCACCATCAAGGAAGTGTTAGTACAGTGGAGAAATAAAACTTCATCAGATGCCACCTGGGACCCAACTAACATTCTGTAGCGATTTCCTCATCTCAAGCCTCGAGGAAAATAATTTTTTTAAGGGCGAGGGCATGTTAGGGACCTAACCTCCCTAACTCCTCATGTAGATAGAATAATATATTTTCCATGTAATAAAGGCCAATATTAATAAGGCCTAGAAATAAGGAAGAATAAGTCAAATGTAAGAAGACCTAATAGAAGCTTCCACTTCTAGAAGATCTTCCTCTAGATTGTTCTTATGGTAGATAGTTTTACTATAAATAAGAGTTGAGGGTATGAGAAGTTTTGTATTGGAGATTATTGTAATAGAGCTCTACTCCTCTAGAGGTTTCCCCCTTGAAGAGGCAAGTGAACATTGGTATCATAATAAAGTTGTTTTTCCTAGTGATTATTCTGGTGTTAGTCTGATGTTCTTCTGATACTTTTCTGGATACACCATTATTTTTCAGTCATTTTTGCTAGATATTTTCTATTATGCATAATATAATGTATCAGGAATATTGAAGAGAGAACTACCCTTTTCCATTGATGTCAAAGGGGGAGTGATAGTCACATTGATGCGGTGAGATAAACATTGATGAGGAGCGATGATCACAGAGGGAGCATGAGCATTGCCATGTCCGAGTGTTTCCATCAATGATTGGTTCTAACATCAATGTTGGTCTTTCCATCAATGCCAAAAGGGGATAATTCTATACTATGTTTTCATTGATGTCAAAGGATTTATTTCAAAGGGTTGATGTTAAGTATTGTCATAGTGACGTGTTTGTATCATTGATATATTGATTATTGGTTATATGGTCATTGATGTAATTGTTGTCAAAGGGTTGATGTCAAGTGGTGTCATAATGATGTGTTGATATTAAAGGGAGTTGTATCATTGATGTCATGTCATGGTTGATAGGAAGAACCAAATAGATAAACTCCAAAGTGGTTCCCTTATGGTGAAATCCCTCACGGGAAGACACTCTTGAATAAATTTTTCAAAAGTGGTCCCCTTGTTGAAACATATCTTAAAATCTTTAATCCTTAAGGCCTAGATTTTTATTTTTGTGTTTTTCGGGTTTCGGCTCTCTTAAAATAAAAAAAAAAATTCATCATGTCTAAATTCGCGATGCCTTTTTATCATTTATTTTTGAATAAATACGGGAAAAGTTTACAAAAATATGAGTTTTTCAAATGCTCTTTGAAATTATTTAAAAGAAGTAAAATTTTAAATTCGGGAGTTTTTTAGTTAAACGTTAAAGAAATCGGGATTCGAGGTTTTCCGTAAACAAATGATTGATGCAAATTGAATCACGAAACCCCGATATCCGATTTCCCGATGCATTTAAATCTTAAGTAAAAACACAAATTAATTTAATCTCTTCTAAGAAAGATTAAGAGTTAAATAATTATGTCACGATTTCGGCATTCGCGGTTCTGTAAGAGCACGTCTCTTGTCATCATATTTCCCGAAATCTCAATTTCAGAAATCTCGATAGATTAAACTAATGATGTTTTGGCCCTAATCATGATTATTCATTTAATTAAGATCAGCTAAAACCATTTTTGAAAAAGAAACAAGCCATCGCGATTTCGCGATTTCGGGATTCACGATTCCATGAAAGCACGTCTCATGTCATCGTATTTCCTGAAATCCCGATTTCTAAAATCTCGAAAGGGTCTAATCTCGATTAATTAACACGCTAAAAATGTTTAATTTTTAATTAATACATCGTGATTTCACGATTTCGGCGATCGGGTTTCTTCGATGACATATCTTTCAACATCAAGAGCGTCGAAACCCCGAAAAGTCATGTTTTCATATTCAACTCATAATTAACATTAATAAATCCTCTTTCTAAACATGTTTAAAGTTAATCTTTCTTTGAGTGTTCATTAATGCATCGTTGTCCAATTAAGTAAGTTTCTCTTTTGATTTTGAAAATGCCGAGGAAGCCTAAGTACGGACATTAAATGCATATCTCCGAAACTATTTTTTTGCATTAAGAGCTTTAAATTCTTGACGGATGTACAAATCTCATTATTTTATGATATATTCAAAGTAAATGTTAGAAACGTTTGCATTTTCATTTCAAAGCTGAGCTTATTCATCCACTTTTTGTGACAGGTTCTCAAGTCAGACGCAGAGCTATGGCACCTAAAAAAGCACTGAAGAAAAATGAAGAACCACAGGAAGGCGATATTATCTTAGATACTACTCCACATGCCATACACTCCATCAAGGCATGGGCTCAAGTTTCTAAATTGCTGGAGGATGAGTTGAAGTATGCAAACCCTGATTCTGAAAATCATCTACGGGACATTGCTGAGTCTGAACTTCATAAGGTTGCTGCACGTCTGAGGCTGGTGGCTTATACTGAGATGGTCAGCTGGGCTCTGGATAAGGTAGATATCCCAACAAGGAGTATTCAGAACGAGCAAGGAGCTATCGTCAGCTCATTTTGTCCTGAGCACATTCAAGTAATGTATAAACTATCGCCGAATTATAAACACACCTTTAATGCTGAATTTTTAGCTGAATTTCAGAGAAAGGAATGTATTGAGGCAGACCAGACATACCCTGACATGATTAAGGGATGGGCAAGGTCTGAATAAAAGTTTAGGGCTGATAATCATGGGATTTATGCTACAGCTTCCTTAAACGAATATATGGTTTATGTAGCCATGATGTTATGCAGACTTTTTGGGAGAAAAGATCCCTGTCACTTTCATGCAGACTGGGTACCCTTCTTAGAAGAAGTTGGAAATGGAAATGGTTTTAACTGGCATAAAATTTTATCAGATAACCCGACGCAAGAAATTGTGAATTATAAAGCAGCCAAGTCAAAAGGACAACCAGTGTCTTTTTATATGTCTACATATATTATGGATGCCATTTGTTTTATGACCCCATTTCCATTAATGAATTGGAGTTGGAGTGTTTCCTGCCCAGAGCTTGTTCATAAATACCACTCAACCCTCTAGGAAGAAAATGCTAAAGAAGCATTTTACGAAGTTTGTCATTTTGTCATTATTCCTATGCACAAATTATTTTCTGGATGTGAACCCCCTCGCATTTCTAATGCAGTCATAGAAAGTCTTAAATCTGTTGTTGATTTATTTATTGAGGAAAAGTTTTCATATGTTAGGGTCTATGGCTGTTCCATTCCTCCTCACGCACTCCCGAAATTCTTTCCCGACAGGTTGATATGCAGAGAAGTAGCTTATCAATTAGCCAACGATGGTATTGGGTTGGAATTAAAAGCACTTCAGAAAAAAGCATGGCCATCTTTCCTTGTTCATGTCGGGAAATTTACTTTATCAAACTTAGGCCATACTAAGGCAGAGGCCGAGTCATTGGAAGAAGTAAAGTTAGTAAACATTGAGCACAAAAAACATGACCCGTACCAAATAATAAGTAGGCATTACATACATTGTAATTTAAAAGCATATGAACATGAAGTATCTGTTTATGATGATATTTTTAAAGATTGTAGGTCTTATGAAGAAGTGCTGAACAAATTCCAAGCCTTGCCACCTGACTCACAGGCTGGGTTTCCATCTTTTCAAATCCATAGGCGAAGCTGTCTGCCGAAGATTTTACAGGGTGAAATTTCGACCTCATTGCCAGAGCAGGAAGAAACCCCTCCAGGGTTTGAAACTAATACTCAGGGTAAAGAAAATGACAAAGACAAGTCAAAGGATTCTGAAATACCTCCTCAAAACACAGAGGGTTCTCAGATAAAATAACCAGATACAGAGAAAGGAAAAGGACTGGAAACAAGTCCAATAATTCTTGATGATGTTCCAGAAAAGATAGGAGGAACTACTTCAAAAGAACTTGGTAGTCCTATCACCTCCTTAACTCCATTACAGTCTACTTTCGGAACCCCCCATGAAGGAGTTCTATATGTCAGTGACCTAGAGCCGATTTCAAGAGATGAAATCCCCCCATCGGATTAATTTTTCAGCAAAAAACGAAGAGCAGTCTTGAAACAAGAGATTCATCCAAGAGGATAAGGAACGATTAAAAGGCATAGAGTTATCATAGATGGAAAGAAAATCAAGGAAGGAGAGTTCTCTACAGAATTAGCAGGAACAATGGGTGCTATAGCATCAGCTAACATGTATTATGTAGGTAATTTAACAACTATGCTTGAACAAAGGGATCAAACAATAATCCAGTTGCAAGACAAGCTAAAAGAAAATGAAAGAAATATTGGCTGGGGAATACATAAAGGTYTAGAACAAGCTAGAATCAAAGATATGCAAGAAATCCAAAAATTAAATAAAGATTTGGATGAAGTAAAACACTTAATACAGGTCACACAKGAACAGGTTCAAAAGCTGGGAGAAGAAAACAAACAGTTGCAAGATAAGATTATTTCGATTACTAACCAGGTAGTTGAACTTGAACATTTCAGGAMACGAGCATCGGAGATATATGCAAGAATAGAAGAGGAACAACAAAAAGTATTCTCGAATCTGGAAGTAATCCAGGATTATTTTCAGGAATCAAATAAATCTTTAGAGAATGTGTTCCAGAAAGAAAGAGAAGTGAAAGCAGCTAGGACAACCTTTTAGAAAGCAGTGACTTCCTCATCGAAGGAAGAAATTGAAAAGACTCAGAAATTATCTATTTCTGAACAGATTAAAGGAGATATAATGATTAAAGTGTGGGAATCAAAATTGGCTGAATATAAACAAATCACAAGAGAAGTTAATGAAGATTTCCAAGGAATCTTCGATCTCTTCGAAAGAGATTCATTGAATATTGGAACAGAGGATTGTTCAGGATTGTTAGGTGAAGTCAATATTGCCAAGCACCAGCTGAGGTTTAGAGAAGAGCCGGAGGAAAAGAAAGCAGAGATTTCAAACATCAAATAGATCAACATCACAGAGATAAACAAGTGGATGGTGACTTCAAGTTTAAAGTTGAAAATTGTTAAGTTTACAGAAAGAATGATAGAAAGTCGGTTGCCCGAATTACAGAGAAGATTTTTCTCCTTCGAAGAAAATGAGATACCTGAAGCTCCCAGGATCTTAGTAAAATTTCTAGGAAAATGTGTTCAGTGTGTTGATGCAGAAAAAGAAAGTTCGTCAACACAAGTTTGAAACCTTTTAAATGTTTTTATTATTAGAAATTTAAAAAAAATTGTAAACGGTTGACATTATTTTATGTAACCGTAATATTAGGAAGTTGGTTAATGAGCAATGAGAAATTTTGATGAAACTGTATAAATATAGTTTCTAGAGGCTGAGAAAAGGCTTCAGAAATTTTGGAGAAAGCCATTTTTGTAATATCAGTTTTGAGATACATCGGAATATAAATCGCAAACGAGATTCTGGATCCTGCAACTTTGTAACTATGTGTCTTCCCCTGTTTATTATACTCTGTTGAATTCTTCCTTTAATGTTTTCTCTAACAAGTAAATCAATTTGAAGTCATATACATCATTGATTTATATTTTCAGGTTGGTTTGGATGCTAAATGGTTTACAGTCTTTCCTCTGAAATTGCTTTAGCAATTTTAAGACTTGTAAAGCTTTTGTTCCTTAATTCTTAACTCTTGTTAGAAATTCCCTTTTTCTTTCATCATTGTCTATTGAAATATAAGATTCTTTCTTGATTAAAGCCTTATATTTCTTTGTATTGTTCATTTGTTGTTTACAATTTCTCGAAATTGTTACAAATCCAGGAAACGACCTTGAATGTGTTTACATTACTGTTTCAGGTTTTAAAACTGTTATCCTTGATCCTCATCTCTGGAAATATGAAGTAACAAACCGATTAAACCCTTTAATAAATAAATAAATATTTACCCTCCATGACTGTTCCAAGTGTTAGACAACCCAACATTGAACTCGGCCTTCAGGATCAAAATAGCATTGCCCTAAATTTATTTAATACTATTTTACAGACGGTAACTAACTGGGTAGAACTAGAACGATCATGGACTGCTATCGAACGAGACATTAGCATCCAAGAACAACAGGAAGCAAGACAGAGGTAGTTGAGAAATTGAATCTTCTCTTATCTTTCTTTGAGTCCTTATTTATAAATCATTTCTTTAAAATCATTTACGGATGCCTTGACGGTATGTTTTATAGCCTTAAAACATAAACTCAGGAACAACACCCCTTATGGTGAAATCCATCACGGGAAGATTTTTTGTGAAGTCCAAATGGTTAGGTGGTTGAGTAGCCTAGCAGTGTGGTTAGGGAACCCAATTTTGATTGAGGATTAATGTGATGAAGGTCAGTGAATTTTCAGGAGAAACCATTCTATATGGATAGTATATGTCATTTTGTTTCCAGTGATATGTGTAACGTCACATAACTCCTCACGGTTAGATAGTTATGGCCATGAAAAGTTGGATAACCTTCATGAGTTATCTAGAAGCCCATAGAAGGTCAAAGAAGTCAAATTATTATAGAAGGTCCTAGAAGAAGTTGACCAGTCAAAGTGGTTAGTCATGGGTTAATTGGTTTCAACAAGAAAACAATTACAAATAAATTAGTTGCAACTAGAAGTGGAAGGCTTACTATTTCTAGATAAAGTGGTTGTAAGTAGACAAAGTGGTTAGAAGTGGGTTAGCCCCCAAAAAAGGAAGTTGGGTAAGTTGGTTAGAAGATAACCCCTAGTGGAAGCTACTTGGAGAAGTATAAATAAGAGAGAAAGGGTATCTTATGAGTATGATCTTTGAGAATATTGAATATCCATTTGTGAAAGGTTATTTGGGCAGGTATTATTGATAGAGAAAATTTGTGGTAGAAACATTGCGGTAGAAAATTCACGGAAAAGAATTGTTGCAGAAGATTCAAGGTAGCAAAACCATGACAACATAATCATGGTAGTAGAATCGCGACAACAAAAATATGAGAAAAGAATCATGGCATAAAAATCACGGCAGCAAAACCACGACAACAAAAGCACGACATCAGAATCGCGACAGCAAAACCGTGATAACATATTTGGTAGCTGTAGAAAGTTGGAAGTTTGGTAACCACATCAAATTTTCATGTTGGAATTGTTCCAATTGTTGCATGGTATGGTATAGGTTTTGATGATTTCTATAGGATTAAAGGTATTGTTTTGGAACATGGTCTTGTGTAATGATTTATGGTATTTGGTTTATGCAGAGTATGGTGTATTGCTAGAGGTATCTTGTTGGTTAACTTGGTGATATTGTGCATATGGTTGAGAGTTGACTTGATGATTGATCTTTGTGAGCATATCATATTTGGATGATGAGATTGATGATACAGGTTGAGGTGAAAGGTTGTTGTGACAGGTTGTGTTGTGCATATTTGATGCACTTGTTTTGGTATAGACTGTTGGTATAGTTTGGTAGATTACTTTATGTCTACAGGTTGGTGTTGAGATATGCAAGTTGGGTCTTGAAATTGAGAGTTGGTGCTATTTTCAGTTGGTGCTGAGATATGGAGGTTGGGTCTTGCAATTGAGAGTTGGTGTTCTCTTTGATTTGGTTCTATTTTTAGTTGGTGATGATAAAACCTACGATTGTAGTCTCCTGTAACATATATTGTGGTCTTGTATAATGATTTATAGTATTTGGTTTATGGAGAGTATGGTGTATTGCTAGAGGTATCTTGTTGGTTAGCTTGGTGATATTGTGCATATGGTTGAGAGTGGACTTGATGATTGATCTTTGTGAGCATATCATATTTGGATGATGATATTGATGATACAGGTTGAGGTGAAAGGTTGTTGTGATAGGTTGTGTTGTGCATAGTGGAAGCACTTGTCTTGGTATAGACTGTTGGTATAGTTTGGAAGATTTCTTTATGTCTACAGGTTGGTGCTGAGATATGCAGGTTGGGTCTTGCAATTGAGAGTTGGTGCTGAGATATGAAGGTTGGGTATTGAAATTGAGAGTTGGTGCTCTCTTTGAGTTGGTTATCTTTTCAGTTGGTGCTGATAAAACCTATGATTGTAGTCTCCTTTAACATATAATACAAAAATCTTAAACTTATATTTGTTGCTCTTTTTTTTCATTATTGTGATGGTTCAAAGTTATTTATTGTTTATGTATGTTGTTGAGATGTGTTTACATGCAAGAAAATAAGTGTGAATGGAACTAATAAGTAAATGGTGATTTCTAACTAAATTTTTAAAAGAAGTGTAAAAAGAACCTCACCCNCCCCCCCCCCCCCCCCCCCCCCCCCCCCCCGCCCCCCCCTCTCAGTGTGGTTGGTGTGTCCAACAATATTATTCCTACATCAGTTGTAGGTTAGGAAACATGATCATTTCCCATGGGACCTCCACAAATCGGTTAACCCTATATCCTCCTGCCAAACCCATCATATATTTTGAAACACCACTATGGGATGAAGAAGAAAATAGTGATGGAGAAGGAGAAGCTCATCAAATACTCTCTATAGATCGATATCTATCCATTAGAGATAAAATAGAGGATGATGAAAGAAGTGATTTCATAGAGTCTTCTTCCTTAGCCAACTCACACGCTCTTGAGAATGTTATGCATCTAGAAACACAGTATTCTCTTGCCTCAACAAGCATATCACTTATAGAACATGAGTCCTCACCTAAAAATTATTAAGTGTATCTCACATAAACTATAGAAATTAGCCTCGAGAAAACCTTGAAAATCAACCAAGGACTGATTGAACAACAAAAAGAGTGATTGGTCAAAGTGATACAAAAGCACAATGATTCCTTTTCTTGGGACTATGACATGAAGGGAATCTATCCTGACTTATGCACACACCATATATACATTAAAGCATGATCTAGACCCATATTCCAATCCTATCACCAAATGAATCCAACACTGAATGACATAGTTAAAGAGGAGCTACAAAAACTACTTGCAACTAAATTTATCTACCCAATTTATGAAAGCCAATGGGTCTCCCCTCTAGTCATGGTACCAACGAAGAATGGAAAATGGAGAATTTGAGTGGACTATTGAGAAATAAACAAAGAAACACACAAGGACCATTTCCCTCTTCCATCCATTGACCAAGTTCTGGATACATTAGCACGAAAGAAAAAAAATTCTTTCCTTGATGGATTCAACGGGTATAACTAGATCCAAATTGTGCCTAAGGATCAAGAAAAAACAGCATTTACCCATCCATGGGGGTTGTTTTCATATTGTGTTCTACCATTCAGGCTATGTAACACCCCTTCCACCTATCAAAGAGATGTAATTGGTATATTCTCTGATTTAATTCATGATTGTGTGGAAATATATACGGATGAATTTATGACATATGGTAATGAATTTGATGAGGCATTAGAAAATCTAGAAAAAACATTGATAAGGTGTAAAGAATCAAATGTTTCCCTCAACAATGAAAAATGTGAAATGATGTTAACTGATGGCATCGTACTAGGGCACCACATCTTAGCTAAAGGAATCCAAGTAGATCCGACAAAAATCAAGGTAATATTAAACTTCCTGTCTCCACATTCACAAAAAGGGTATGAAGTTTCTTAGGATATGCTGGTTATTATTGTCGCTTTATTGAGAATTTCTCATGAATTGGTCGTCAATTATTTTATTTGCTTAACAAATATTCTGAGTTTTTGTGGACAAAAACATGCTATCACGCACTTGAAGAACTGAAAACTAAGGTGCTTGAGGCTCCTATTTTAAGAGGGATTGATTGGTCCCTCCCATTTCATATTTCTATGGATGCATCAAACATTGTCGTTGTAGTTACTCTAGGAAAACAAGAAGGAAATGATATATACACAATTTAATACGTCAACAAAAATATCTCACCCATAGAACTAAATTATACAGTAACAGAGAAAGAGTTTCTTGTGGTAATACATGAAATTAATAAATTTCGGCATTACATCAAAGGATATCCAGTAATATTGCATATTGACTGTTGGTCCAAAGGTATTCACTTGATTGCTAAAGGGCAGAGCTAGGCCACATGAATTTTTGGAATGGCTTGGTTTTAGTGAATTAGGTTTGTTGGTTAGCAGATAGATAGGTTTTCAAGGGTAGAAAACTGGTTGGACTGTTCAACAATGTCATTGTAGAGTTTCCCTTAGCTGGTGGCATGCAATTTGGTGAGAAGATAAAGACATGAGAATAAAAAAAAGGAAATACAAGAAAACCTTCAATTTGTTACTTTCTGTATGAAAATTTAGACTTGAAATAATATTCCAGATTTGAAACATGTATCTTGACAAAAATCATCCAAACAAAGGTTGTAATACAATAAACTATCAACTGCAAACAATAATTGAAACCATGTTGCATAGCAATAATCAGTTCATTGAAATAGTAGTTGAAAGGAAAGGAAACTACACATTGCATATATTTCCATCTCGCATCTAGATAATATTAAGAACACACAAAGATTTGAGAAGAAAAAACACAATATGTCAGCAAAAAATATATTCACCAGAAAGGAAATTTTACAATCTTATGCTTCAGGTCCAACCAAAATTCTTATGCTTGATCTCCCAAAAAATGAGCCTTTTTACATTCAAAACCTATCTATTTATATTTTTCCCAACAGGGTTCAACCACCTATATAGGATCTAACTCTAAAATGCTTTTCCTCATGAAACATGTCACATTTTTGCCTTGTTTTTCGTGTCGCCTCGATTTTCATGTCCATTGTTGGGTGGTTTTCCGGCACATGGTTTTTGTCGATGGTTTTTTATTTCCGATTAAGGAATTAGGGTTGTTGACTATTATAGGTAATTGGGTTAGGGTTTTGGAAGTCGTTGGCTCCTATATGTATATTGTATTGTAAACAATGTATCACTATGAATGAATTAGAATATGTTGGTTTTCCGGGTTTGGGTTTCCAGGGGAAAAATCTTTGTGTAATGTGTGTATTTTCCATTGTATCTTTTCTGTTATTTTATTGAAAATCTATTTAGAGTAAAATATTGTACAAGGTTAAAATCTACATGTGGCACATCATGTAGATCAAAAAACTGCTCCATCTGAAGTATCTCTGTGATTGGATCCTTGCCATCAAAATTACTCATATTGATCTTAGGAAAGTGGTTGGTCTTCAACCCAAAATTGGAGTTTCTCCAGTATTGATTCATATTCTTTGTTTCCTCATCATGAATTTCATGGGATACATTTTCACTTTCAGGTGTCCTCTCTATTAGGAATTTTTTCTATCCTTCCATGATCTCCCTTTTTAAACCATATGTCTTAGTATCCATTATTTCCTCCCACTTAGCTTCAGTTGAATCCATCATCCCTTATAGTTCATCTTTTGTTAATGTATGCTTTTGTAAAACATTTATGTCCCTGCGCATTTATTCACCTTATCAAGAGTCCAAGTATGACTGTCTGAAGGATTATTGGTGTAGAAGTTCCCTTTTTTGGTAGCATGTTGGCCAAGTATCACTTTTAAAAGTTTATTTCGAGGTGGTTATGCTAGATGATCTTTCTTCTATTGTATCTTCAAAATTTCGGCCCTTCTAGGTCTAAAAATTTAGTTAAGTATTTTTGTGATACGTCTTCTCTGCAATTCCACAGGTCTGATATATATTGGATGTGCCAAGTGGAAGTTATGGTAACTTCCCCACACCTTGCTAATTTTTGGCCCTTCGAGGAGAGCGTACTTGTAAAGTATGCCAAGAATAAAATATCTGATATTTGATTCTGAAACTTGCACCATAAATACTAGCAACTATCCACTATCCAATACAACTAGTCTCACTTAATTTGGACACTCATTGAAGAAGATATCTTTATTTTACCCGGAACACCTGTTTGAGACTAGTAAATATGACTAGTCAGCTACCCTTTATTATAGAGAGTGTATATACAAAATCGGGATGCCCTAGAAGCTAAATTTTTTATCACAACTACCTTGATAATTTTTGTGAATATCCTCCTAATTTCAGGGTCGAAAAAGAAACATAAAACATTTTATAGAAAACATTTCGTGATGACTAAATTCAAGATGATTCCATAACCCTATCTTACACATGATATATCTCCAAAAGTATAAGGCACCATGATCTGAAATGTCAACCCCACGTACTTTGATCTATCTACTAAATATCATCCAAGGTGTTCCTTCTTAAACATCATAGAAACAAAGTTATAGTGAAAATTTCAAGGTGTCTCAAATCCAGTAGAGAAACCCCAAGACCTTGAGATCTAATACCAAATGTTAAGAACCAAATATCAAAATATCATAAAAAACCTCAGAATAAGTAATCCAAGCCTTGAAAAGAGATAATTTCAGATAATAAGCCTCTTCGAGGGGGCAACCTCCTTATACACCACATAAATTTACAAATTCAAGATGATTCCAAATGAAAAGGTCTCCTTTGTATATATAGGAGAATAGAAGTTACAATTAAAACTAATGGACCCAATCTGACATAAATAAAATAACAATACTAATGTAATATTCCCCGATTAAGGGGTAATGTGACACTATTTAGGGCTTAACAAACTAGTCACCCATAAGAATAATACATATTGACTCTCTACACATGGTTTCCAATCTGAAGTACACCACAGATCCATGTGAATATATAGAAGATAATTGTTCATGGACATGAATAGGAAATAAAAAGTAGACATATGCCATAGGAGGTCATAGTCACGAACAAGATATAGTGGAGTGCAGTCTCAAAATCAACTAAAGATATATGTATAAAATGAAGTACAATATGATCTTCCATGATAACTGAAGTCATATAGGTATTGATACGATGAAATACAGTACCAGGTATGAGGTGCGACTATTTTGAACTAGAGGTATTCTACACTAGCCTTCGATGGTGCAATTCTACATTGTGTGAAAAAAGGAGTTGAAGTCAAACACAATGAAACTTCGTTTGATTACCTGGTCATTGAGGTATACCATTAAAAAATGGGAGACAATACACTGATGATGAAAGTAGGCATTAAGGAAATGAGTACATTCAACAAGTGTGAATAAAGGTGTTGAGGTCGAACACTTGAAGAATCCATTGAGCAAGGGACATTAAAGTATTCCCAATTTTTGATGACGAGAGAACCTACCACTGATGACTACAAGCCTCTAGGTACTCTTATGACTCTAGATATTGATTCCAGAATATATGAGTTGAAGTCGATGGAATGAGATATGTTGAAAGGAGAGCATTAAGGTATCTCTCATAATCTAGCACGAGGTACAAAGCAATACTTTGATGATTAGGAAGAACTCAGATGGATAAGATATGCACGAACCAATGATCATGTGCATCTCTTGCATGCACCGGATGCAAGTAGTACATGAAAGAGACCCTTTGAATAACATCCAATAATGAAAACTATCGACATAGGTGAGGAAACCACCAATAAGGTCTAATGGAATCTAATACATTACACAAATCCCAATGTGTGAATATATTTCTTGTTGTGGAACACAAGGAAAACCACCCAGTCAATGACCAATGAAGAGATGCCATTTATTGGGTTGAAGGTCACCTACGAATGATGAAATTAGGCCCAAGGTGCAAGGTAGGACAACAACTTCATGTGATTCTCATATTCACTTGTAAGGGGATGGCCGACATGTAAAGTCAAGAATTTTGAGGAATGGCCAACACAGGTTTAGAATTCCTTTAAACCAGAGCATGAGACAGATGGATAACTTAGGAAGCATAGATTCAAGAATGAACATTGACAAGATTTTATGATGCAGGAGGCATGGAAAAACTCTCCATAGGGACTGGAAGAATAACTAGTCGGAGGAGTAAAAATCTGAGTAACGAGTTCAGTTTCCTAAGGCCATACTAAACCAAAACATTTCATGAATGGAATAAAAAAATTTTGCTCTATTCAAAGGAGACACGACTACTACCAATAGGAGACAATACTCTTTTCCTTTCCTTCTTTTTTTTTGGATTTTGTTTTTTGTCTTTTTCATATTATTAAAGCCCAAAAATAATAAAAGAGTGCTATAGTACAATGGAGGAGACGAGTGTCGCGGGTAAGAAAAATAGTTCTAGAGTGCAAGGAACATACCTATGCTCAATGCAAGGAAAGCATGTGCATGATAAGGACACTCAGGGGGATGTTTCCTCTTGGGGTAAAGGGTGTCAAGATGCAAAGGATATATGGAAGGAACTGCTTGGCGAATGTGTAGGATTGTTGGGGAAATAAGCATAAAATGAGAAAGAGAAAGCTCACATTAATCTCAACAATCCACGTCAGATAATGAAATACAATTGCAACTCGACATTAGGAAGAAAATTCCAGTGGTGTTCTTTTTCATAGATTTAGTCACCTAGGCCTGAAAAAGCATAAAAAAATACCAAGGAGAACTCTTCTAGCCAATGTTGATTAGATTATTCCTTTTTTGTAATTAGTCTATTTGGTCTAGAAAACAGTTAAACTTATACCGAAATAGACATCCGTTCAAATCCATTTAACGAGTGTGAAAGAGATAATCTCACTTGACAATCTTTTCATTTTTAAGGAGTCTAAAAAGAGCTTAACTGAGACTCTTGGATGTTGTTGTGAGTATCATATAATGGGGGAGTCCCATAGGTAATGGGTAGAACCTAGATTGAGTAATAAGAATGAAATTCAAATGTAATGTCATGACGGGGCTACACAAGACTCCCGATCCTAATATAAAACTTACAACATGTGTGCCAAAATGCAAAGGGGGTGTAAGTTAGGATGCCCATAGAAGGTAGGCTCTACCACATGAATTAAAAATATTATAAACACCATAGATGGTTTCATGTCACAATTCAGTGGGGTTGATCCTAAGGAAAAATGATACAAGAAATCAATAATGAAAAAATGCATGGAGGGGAAAATGTAACCTATATGTCAGTTTCGAGTTCATAAGTCGTCAGAACGGATCAACATAAATAAATGTACCAAAAATAATGTCTCCAAAGTACTGTATATAAGACCAAAAACACTTACCCAAAATTTAATAAGTCCAATATAGAAACCCCTGATAAAACATGTGTTAATGGATACAGAGCTTGAAAACAAGAAAAATTAAAAGTACAATATGTACATAAGAGCACACAACCTTGCAGCTTATACATTGTAGTTCTCTAGGTAGATCCCACTTCTAGGCTCAGAACAAGGGATTCTTTGGTAACCAAATTATAAAGTTTCCAGTTCAGGAAGAGGTAAAAAATCCAAAATCATAGCTTCAAGGATAGCCTCACCTGAAGGAAACTCAACATCCATGAAACCGAGGCTCAAAAAATCACAAATAGCAGGGCTCAAGGTCTCAAAAACAACAATATTAGACTCAATAGGAAAATCCTTATTAATCAAGCCAATAGGGGGGAGAAATATCTTCCATGCCCCCATTAGATAAAACACCTTATAAATTACCAAGACCTTGTCTCAAAAAGGTGAAAGTAACTGTAAAGGATCCTTCTTAGGAGAAATTGAACATCGAGGATAAGACACCACATAATTCGCCCATGGTGGAGAAGAGTCTACTCGAACATAAGGAACCAAAAAATGGGAAACCTGAGGTAAAGTCAAAATAGGATGGTGATTATCAAATGAAAGCTGATCAATAGTGACAATGCTTCCATTGTGAGGGAAGTGCATCACACGAAAGAGTGTGGAAACCACAACCTTCATAACATAAACATAATCCCTCCCAAGAAGAATATTAAAGTCTAAAGGGCTTGGAACCACTAACAAATAAACTAAAATAATCTTCCCACCTACCATAATAGGAAACCGAGGAAGAATCCCAAGACATTCACTAGGTCTTTTGTTGAAAGGCCAACAACTCCCTAGTAGTTGACACAAGATTAGGAGAACCCAAATCTTTCCAAGATGAGGAGGATAAAATACTTGTAGAGAATCCTTCATCTACAATAAATCGATGAATGCCTATTTTATTAAATCCAACCATTATATGGAAGGGTGCAGGAGAAGGAAGGAAAGGCTCTACAACATCATTCCAATCAAATGAAACCATCCTAGGACTTGGAGGGAGTGTACTCAGAGAGAGTGGAATCCCCCCTTGTTTAGAAGGTACTGAACTAGAAATGGTAAGGACATGGTCGAAAGATGCATTACTCCCCAAAATAAGAGTGGCATTGGAAAAATATTTCATCGGCTATGTCACTTCCTTAGACTTGTCACTCTCTAAGAGAAGAGTGCGGTCAACCAAAGATTGCATCGACAAGACCACTTCCTCAACTTCTAGTTGAATATGATGCAAGACAACATGGAAAAAAGATGCATCACCCCCAAAATCAAGAGTGGTGTTAGCCAAATATTGCATCAGCATGGCTACTTCATCAACCAAATATTGATTAGATTGTTGGGAAACCGAATATGACTCAGAACTAGAAGGGTCATCAGACAAGGACCACGCTTTGCATAACATGGAAATATCAGAGCACAAACGAGTTAGGTGATATCCTTTTCAAATTATATAGAGGAACTTATGCTTACATCTTATATGTCTAGGCTTCTCAATAATATTAATTCCCCCAGCATGACTTGCAGTGTTCGGTGACAAGTTCCCAGCATGACTTGTAGAGGCTATTAGTTGATCTCGAACATGAATTGTAGAGGTTGGTGATGTTTGTCCAGTATGACTATCAATGTCTATAGTTGTTCCCCCAACATGAATTGCAATGGCTGGCTGTTGATCTCCAACATGACTTGCATCGGTTGGTGACAAATCCCAAACATGAATTTCAAAGGTTGGCGATAAATCCCAAACATGACTAGTAGAGGTTGGTTTCATGAAAGGATGTGAAGTTTGTTGGATTACTAGGAGGGGAGTTGAATCAGTAATAGATAAATTCAATCATTTTTCACCATAAAATGAAAGTGTTATATCAATGTAGCATTAGCATCCAATAGGTGAAGAGTAAATAAACAATGAACAAATGAGCAATCACACACATACACAATACACCCGTGTTTTACATGGAAACCCAAAGCGGGAGAAAACCACTAGATGCCTTTTGTTATATGTCTTTAAGAATTACATTCACTGGAAGCACCAACTTCCTTTGTTTTCCAGCTGCAATTGGAAGGAGGCTCCAACCCCCTAATTTCTCAGGATACAACTTGAGGGAAGATCCAACACCCCAATTCTCTAGCTACAACCAGAAGGAGTCTATGACCCCCTATGTTCTATGGCTACAACTACATGTCCTTTCCCCATCCAATTTCCTTGACGTAGAAGTATAATGATGGAACGACTGTCACACTATCACTGTGAGATATACTATTGTAAACCTGTACCAATCAACCTACACAAATCAACTTGCACCAAACAACCTGTACCAATAACCCGAACAATGCATCAACCTGTACCTCAACCTGTAATCAACCTGTACCATAAACAAGTGAATCGACCATGAACCAACCTGTACCTCAACCTGTAATCAAACTGTACCATAAACAAGTGCATCAACCATGCACCAACCTATACCTCAACATGTACCATGAACAAGTTCATCAACCATGCACAAAACCTGTACAAATATCCTATCACAACAACCTGTGCAAACAACCTATCATAACAACCTAT
>JASDQU010374705.1:92849-109560 GCA_032191745.1 Picea mariana
CGATTCAAAATCTATTTACCCCTCTTTTTTTATTCAATTTATGATTATGAATTTAGAAGATTAGCTATAGAAATATCCATTAGCATAATTTAAAACAGGTTATAGAGATCTCCATTAGCATAATTCAGAATAGGATATTGACTATTCTCTATACATTAGAAAATTCATTCAAGAAAGATATTATTTTCAAAATCTATCTACCACTCTTTTTTTCTTCAATTCATGATTATGAATTTATCTTCTGCTCCAGAGCTTATATCTTGAATATAAATCTTTCAATCAAAATTTTGAAATGAAAAGATGCAATATTATTGTAGTTTTAATTACTTCTACTACATTTGTCTGTGAAATTGAATGAATGTCCAAAGAAAAACCTATAATAGAAATATTTGCACCCTTTTCCTTTCCGTCATCCAGGGAAAAAGTTGTTCACCCACTTGAACTAATCAATAAATCTAGGTGGGTCAGTGGAATTGCTTGGGCATTGGCGTTGGGAGAAGGATCTTCTTTGATAACTTTTTGATCCTATATTTGCATGGTAACTCAAGTAGTAACTCCTCTTATTAAGTAGATAAGAGAATATACATCTTGGCATCTTTTTATCCTCTTTCCGGAAACTAGTAGTAACCAACACTAATCAAATCATCTATTACACCAAAGGGTATTCATATTTCATCTTAACGTAAATGGACATTGCATTGATATTAATCGAGAGAATTTTAGTGGGTTGGCCATCATGCATTCTCTAGACCCATGTCAAAGACATAAGTGGATAGATATAACACACATCTACTAAACATTTCCCCCCTCCAGAATGTTTGAACCAAAATTTCTTGTGGGTGTAGAAGAAAGAGCATTCTCTTATGTGCATTGATCGATAGTCTGGTTGCTTTGATTCTCGAAATTCACGTATCTCATTTTGGTATTTAGTGAGGGTACTGGAAGAATAATAATATAATACCAAGCCATTTCCCCAAAAAAATAAGATAAAGAGTCCAAAGAAAAGAATAATGAGCGATACATAACGGCCCATACATGACACTAATTCCTCCATTCATAACAATATACTAGTGAAGGAAAAGAGAGTAGGACTCAATTCTAAATGTTTCAAAATTGAACTAATTACCATTCAATTGATATCCATTGGCATGTGAAAGGGGTTTTTTTTGTGTCGACCATCCTCATCCAATGCAGTGCATTTTATATTAAGAAACACACAACTAGAAACTTAGCCTCATCTAAAGCACTCTACCCTCCATTTTCTCCTATCCACATCATAATTAAGGTCATCTACAACATTATTCACCTAGGAAGAAAACAAAATCTCTACTTGTGTGGAATGAAAAATCATAGTTGTTGTGGTCTTTGGTTCTGTGGACTTGAGTACAATTCAGGGTCATTGGATTCAACCACAAACATTGGTTTTGGCCTTCAATCACTGACATAACTTTGGTCACCATTTCAGGCCACCAGTTTTGGTTATTGTTCACGTCAATCCACAAGATAAAAAGAGGTCGAGTGAAATACCTATCAAGTGTGAAACTCCATGAACACCACTTTGTTAGGATCTATGATTCCCTCTAAATAAAAAATATGGTCCACATATCGTTATTATTATATATATACATATAACCATCCTTAAATATTATCCTTTCCTCAATAGAGATTATTTGTACCCATGATGTAACCTATCATTCAAAATGAAAGGGGTTCTAGGTACATTCCTTGCCTATTAAAATATTGAAAAAGAAGGTAGATTCAGAACTTGAAGTTTGAAACTACTTTGGTGAAATGCGTGGGAATGGGAGTTTGATGGGAACGAAGATGGAAGAAAATCACATGCACTAGTGATGAGAAGCAAGCATCTCCTCAAGACAAGAATGTTGGTCCAAGTTCATTTAACCACAAAACCTTGTCATTGTTAGCTCAACACTTGGAACCCTAAATCCTCTGACAGTTGGATCAAAGGAAAAAAAATAATTGTAGAAAATAAATTTTGAGAACACCCACACTGGACAAATGGCATATGAATTTGAGACATCGATAACTATATTAAGTTGTTGCCTTTTTGTAGAGTCTCTAAGATACCTCCACATAATATCTAGCTAACAATGAAGCATACACAAGTTGTAATGGCGGATGAAGAGAGAAGGAAAAAAATGGAGAAAAGAATGAACAAACTTCTATTATCTGAGTAAGAGAATGATACAATACACGTGATATACTATGTATGACAAAAATAAATTTCCATAGTATCCAAGATGATGCACATTAGAAGTGTTCTAGACATATGTGACACACACTGGCAATCACTGGAGTCAACTACCATATAGTCCTAGTTAATTGGCCATGCAGTTGTTAGTTAATTATCCAAACAAGAGTGAAATGAGGAGGAGGTCACTCACACATGTGGAATGTGCCTTAATGGTGATAATCCCAATGCAAGTGCACATTACTAACAATTATCTCGAGGTTAGCATGCAACACTTGGTGATAAATCCAAGGTTGACATGTAACACTTCACTCAACTAGTCTAACTGAATGTCAATTGAGATTTGATTGGAGGGCTTGTGGCACCCTTGTATAGGGGATAATGTCCTGAAATAGGGGAGAATATCTCACACTAAGGGGACCCTCAACATAGTCAAATAAAATAAGGAAAAGAAAACAAAAGGAAAATCCTAGGTGTGTGTAATATCTCCAACACCCCCCCTGAACACTACTAGGGAGTATACACAATGAATGGGTCCCGACAATAGAGGCCATGTTAGCTACCCATGAAAAATAAAACTAATGAAAACTGACATAAAGTGAGGAAAGAGGGAAAATCTCATGGGAAACCACCACCCCTCAAAATACAATGTATCAAAACAAGAGAAAGATAGTTGCTAGGAAACTATGTCCTTCACTCCCAGACGATTGCGCAAACTATGGAATTTTTGTTTAGAGAAATTCTTAGTGAAGATGTTAATAGTTTTCTTGGAGGAAGGGAAGTACTGCAAATTGATGACCCTATCATGAACTAACTCCCTGAAAAAATGCATATGGTTCTCGATATGTTTTTTTCGTTGTCTTTGTACTGAATCTCGATAGAATTTGAGTGTATTATGATTGTCAGACTAGATCACAGTCGGGCGATTGAACTAAATGCTTAGATCGGTGAGGAAGTTCTGTAGACATGGTTTCTAGATGGTGATGTTGACTACTCCCCTATACTCAACCTCTGCTAAATATAGAGCAATAGTTGATTTCTTTTTGCTCGACCAATAGATTGGGTCGGATCCCAAACTCAACATGTACCCGAAGGTGGACTTGCAATTGGTGGCATCACTAGCCTAGTCATAATCGGTGAAGCCTATGATGCCCAACTTGCAACTTGATGCATAGTGGATCCCATAATTGATGGTCCCCTGAACGTATATGAGGATGTGCTTGGAATCCTTTCAGTGTAACTCATGTGGCTCCTACATGTACCTGGAGACTACCCCTACTACATATGATAGATTTGGTTAGGTGTGGGTGAGATACAAAAGGATCCCCATAAGATGTCTATACAAGGTGTTGTCCACCACTCGTGTATCTCGACCATCCTCAAGTCTAACCTCAGATAAGAAGGGTGTAGGTGCAGACTTGCAGTCTATTATGTGGAATCTCTCCATGAGATCTCGAGCATACTTGGCCTGAGATAGATTGATACTTGTATCATCCTAGATGATCTTGAGGCCAAGAAATAAATGGAGTGGACCCATGTTTGTCATCAAAAACTTTTCATGAAGAATTATCTTTATCGTAGCAATCACTAAAACTGAGTTGTAAGTGATCAAGATATCATCCACATGTAGGACTAGGATTAGAAGTGAGTCAGTGGTCCTCAAAATGTAGACAGTTGGATCATATTTTCATTTGAAAAAATTCTTGGAGAGCAAGTAGGAGTCCATATTTTCGTACCATGCTCTAGGTGCATATTTGAGTCCATAAAGCAATTTTTTGAGTCATCACACTAAAAATGAATTATGTATGAATCCAGGAAGTTGATCCATATAAAGATCCCTTGAGAGATCCCTGTGAATAAAATCATTCTTCACGTCCATCTTATGTACTTTCCATCCCCTGGCTACTCCAATGGCAAGGGTCATCCTGGTAGAATCAAACTTTTCTACTGGAAAAAAAGTCTCATCATAGTCTATCCCATGGATCTACTAAAATCCCTTGGCAATCATTCTTGCCTTGTGTCTTCTCACCTGTCTATCCACTGCCTTTTTGGTCCTGTAGACCCATCTAAATTTGACAAGATTCCTATCTAAAGGAAGAAAAACTAGATCCCAAGTCTAGTTCTTGAGGAGAGATTTGTACTCCTTTTGCATGGTTTCTTCCCAAAAGGGGTTCCATGTAGCCTCTCTATAGGACTGTGAGCACGAAGAATAAACCATATAAAAATGAAGACATTGTGGGTTCAGTGGACGTGAGTACATGAGGAGGATCCTCAAACTAAAATATGGTCCTCCTCTGATCTGATAGATCCCCATCAAGGTCTCCTGCATCGTGAAGTGTGTATTGTTCCTAGTTGGGAATCTACTATGGCTTGTCATATGCATGGACTGAATCTATATATGAATTCTTTGACTATGCATCTAAATACTTTGATTGTCCATATGAATGCTACGACTATGCATTTGTATCCCTTGAATCCTATGAATCTATATAAAGAATCATATCTATGGTGCGATGCAAATGTGTGGACTCATCATCCACAACTGGTGGAAGTACAAAATCCTCTTCATGTGGCTTATGTGGAGCATGCGAGGGACTTTCCTCAAAATGGAAACTACTCTCAATGATGAGTTGGTATGTAGAGGGATCGAGTAATTTGTATCCCTTCACACCATATGGATAACCAATAAATATGAATGGGTGGCTCTGTGGATATAATGATTTCCTCTTCACAGAGGGAATGCGGGCCCATGCTCATGATCCAAAGATACAAAAGTGGGTGAATTCCGATTTTTTGCCACTCCAAGCCTCTAAAGGATTCATCTCCTTCACTGATCTATGAGGGGATTTGTTTTGAATGTGATTGGCATAGTTAAGTGCCTCAACCCAAAGATTAGGAGGAAGTGCCTTTGCATGTAGCATTGAACTAGTCATCTCTTTAAGAGATCTATTTTTTCACTCAACAACTCCATTCTGCTATGGAGTATATGGTATTGTGTGCTCCAATTGTATCCCATCCTCAAGACAAATATTTTGAACATCTATGTTTACATAGTTCCCCCATTATTTATACATAGAGATTTGATCTTTCTCCCTAATTGAGTCTCAACAAGTGCTTTGAACTATTTTAGATTCTTAAAGACCTCATAATTCTTCTTGATAAAAAATACCCAAGTATAATGTGCGTAATCATACAAAATGTAAGAACGTACCTTGCCTTGTTGATGAATGGATGCAGGAATGCATCCATTAGATCACTATGAATCAGATCTAATGGAGAGGAGGCCTTGTGAGCCTTCCCTTTCTCTAACTTCTCTTGAGTATTCTTTCCAAGGACACATCCTTCACAAAACCCTTCGAAAAAGTGGATGTCAGGTAACCTGGTGACCATCCCCTTCTTGTTAATTTGTTGCATGTACTTGAAGTTCAGGTGTCCAAATGTCTCATTCCATAATCTAATAATGTTATCAACATGTGTAAGTAGTATAGAGGAATTAGTTTCAATAAACTTAGTAAAATTATATAACCAAAATTTATGATTATCTCCCCGACGACAATTTTGGAGTTTTCTTGCATGTCAAATATGGTCAAAGAGTCTGGTGTGAAGTCCACCTTTTTACCTGAGCTTGAGTTTGTAATATGATACACCATGAGTAGATTCATGGAAAGTTGAGGAAGATGCAATATGTTCTTGAAGCTCCCATGATGTAGTTCCACTCTCACTTTCTAGTGACCTTGACTAGAGAGTCATCCCCATGAGGATAGGAGGCCCTGTGCATGTAGTTACAAAAGATAAAATATAATTTTTGTTTTTCATGTGATGGGAAATGCCTGAATCTACAATCCATGCATTGGGAGAAGAAATAATAACTACTAATGCATGAGAATTACCTTTCTTAGGGGCTTGATCTTCTGATTTTTTCTTGGCATCCTTAGGAATGAAGTCCCAGAGGTTTTTATTTTGAATTATTTGTGCCATAATATCCATATTCTTCTTCATTCATGCAGATTATGGATGGTTTCCATGATTGCGATAGCCACACTTCTTCCCTTGCTTTCTTTTTCCACCTTTGGAACTTGATGAATCATTGAAGGGTTTGGAGTACCCTTCCTTATTTGGCACTACATGCTCCTTTCCTTTTCCTTTCTGTTTGGATTTAGGATTTTGAGAGTTGCTGCCATCATGCACAAAAAGTGCATGTGCCTTGGGGCGATTGATTATTCCCATTAGAATGAGCTTTTCCTACTCCTGTGTCAAAGCCATAATGAACTGTGAAAATGAAGGCATGGTCCAGGTTGCTCTATAGTGGATTTGGTAGAATGAAATGTGGAGACAAATACACTGATTCCATTCCAATTTGTGTCATAATAGCAAGAACCATTTGCTTTTATTTTTTGGATTTGTTGATACCATATTCTGTGAATTCATGAAGTATAGATTTAAATTTGGTGAAGAAATATTGGACATTTACAAAGTTCTTTGGATCCAAGGATTTCATTTATACTTCAAGAAAATGGACTATCATTTCATCCTACTTTCCAAAGACTATACAAGGTGGTCCAGATCTCATTTAGTGTCTTGCATGCATTGATATGAAACCATAGGTCATGAAAAATAGACATGTACAAGAGACTGTGAGCCTTGTCCATGCGGTTGAAGTACCTGGATTTTTCCACTACATAGGTGGGTTTTTTTTTTGTAGCCATGGATATTCGATACAAGTGTTTACCCCATGAGTAGGTGTATAATTCTTGGCTTCCATTTGAAGTAGTTATATGGCATTAGAATTGTAGATGCAGGAAATTCAATCTTTCTTGTTTCTTTGTTCTGTCTTGAATACCTACAAAAGAGTGGCGGTGAAGATCCTTGCTAGTGGCCTATGGGATATGATACCATGTAGAATTTATATGATACCTGCACATAATATGTAGCTAACAATGAATCATACATAGCTTTCAATGGTGGATGAAGAGAGAAGACAAAAACTGGAGAACATAATGAAATAATTTCTATTATCTCAGTAAGAGAATGATACAATACAAGTGATATACTCTTTATGACACAAATAAATCACCATAATATCCAGGATAATGTGCATTAGAAGTGTTCTGGAGAGATGTGACATGCATTGGAAATCACTATAGTCAACTACAAATAGTCCTAGTTAATTGGCCATGTAGTCATCAATTAGCTAGCCAAACCCGAGTGAAATGAGGAGGATATCACTCACACATGTGGAATGTACATTACTGGTGATGATCCCAATGCAAGTGCACATTACTATTGATGATATTGAAGTTAGCATGCAACACTTGGTGATAAATCCAAGGTTGACACATAACACTTCACTCAACTAGTCTAACTTAACAGTAACTGAGATTTGACTAAAGGGTATTTGGCACCCTTGTCTAGGGGAGAATATCCTCAATGAGGGGAGAATATCTCAGACTAAGGGACCCTCAACATAGCTAAATAAACTAAGGAAAATAAAAGGAAAGGAAAATCCTAGGTGTGTGTAATATATACAACACTTGTAATATAAGAACCTCTGTAAAATTGGTGTGTGGTGAGGAAATAAATATGAAATATAATATATTCTTCCATGCTTATTTGTGATTTTCTATTCAAACTCCTACGAATGCAATCATTTTTAGTTTAAATCATGGATAGTAGGCACCAACCCAAAAAAACTAGCCATGAAACACAATTATGAAAAAAAATAGTAGTATTATGTTGTCATGTCTTATAATATTTACATTCCACTTAATTTTATAATTCTTTATTATTATAGCAAGTTCGTAGTTTAACTATTCAACTTAACATTTATATTTTTTTATTGTTATAATACATAGTTAAAATAATAAATTATCAACCAATGTAATTGTTAAAACATGGAATTCTTGGTTTCCCTCTTGATTTCACAGAATGAAATCATAGCCATCTACATTTTTAAAAATAATCGTCTACATTATAACTGTCTACATTTGTCAAAATATTTTTTACTAGTTAGAACCCCTTTTTGGTAATTTTTGGGCATTTTTTTGGCAATTTTTAAGGGCACTTGCTCTCTTCAATGAGATAAAGTGAGAATACTCACACCTTGTACTCATGTAAAGAGAAATTAGGTCCTTTAACTCATGCCCCATGTGAAGGAAAGGTGCAAGTGTGCCTTCCCTTCACACAAAGGGGTCGCCATCAATAAAATTTTCATAGAAATAAGAAAAGAAATTGATAAAATCAAAGAGGAAGGATTGATGAGTGACTTACACCAAACGAAATTGAATTACAATAGTGGAAAATACCATAATATCAAACCTAAAGTTAGAGGTTTATTTGAGCTACAAACAGGGTTTGATTAAAATATCGAAACAACTTGATAAAAAACTCATTTTTCACCTATATATTAATTTTTTACCCACTATTGTATAGTTCAAATTGATTATTGATCATTTTTATGAATCAATTTTGTCATACTTAATACATAACATGGTCGTTTCATATTGTATTTGTGTTTTTTAGATATGAAAAAAGTTCGAAATCCACTTAAATGATGTTTTTCATCACTTTGGTCCACACTGGTATGTTTTGATAGGTAATGGTCTTGAAACTAGAATACAGGTGTTACAACAAATTTTTCCTCACTCCATGCAACTTACTTGGATGGCATTTCCATTTACCTATGTGGACTTAAAGCTCCCTTTGTGTTCCTTCCATAGCCAAAAAACATAGTTTCCCACATATACATGCCCTATCAGTTATACAACAAGTGTATACGCATGTTTCTCCACCACAACCCTCGTACATCGGGTTTGGTGCTCAAAATTATAAATTATGTTAGGTTTCCATGCCATGTCACGAGATCCATCATCCTTGAACTTCCATATACTGTAAACTCTCTAAATTGGCCCTTCAGTTCCATTTGAAGGCCATAAATTTGAAGGCCCTTTAGTTCCAAGCATTGAGGAGATTCAACAATTTAACTTTGAGAGAAAAGACACTCTAGAGAAATTTCACTTCATATTGAGTCTACATCCCTTTTTCCTTGAAAGTGTGAACTCCTTGTTCATCCCCCAAGCTCTTCCTTCTTTGTGATGGAGAATCTCATTGACTCATTTATATTAGCCTACATTTGGTGGAGGATTGAAGTGGTGGAGGCCCAGTTGGAGGTATTTAGTTTCTTGGTTCCGATATGTGTCGTTACAAAAGTTTGTCACTTCTATACTTCTGTTGATTATTTTAATAGAAAAAATATTTTCTCGTCCAATTGATATCTTGCAAATATTTGAATTATTATTCCATGGGCGTGTTTGTCATGTATGTTAATGGATTATGATAATCTATATGCTAACATTATATATTATCACCATATGATTGCATATATTGGTTTTTGAGGACAAGTTGTAGGTATAAAGCTTCGGGTTGCGTGCTCAAAGGTGGTGTTCATCGAACGTTTAGACAAGGTAGGCTCTTATTCTTGTCTTGTTAGTATTTCATTTACATAGCATACTTGGGATAAAAATTGATTTCTTCATGTCATTCCTTCTGTTGTGGTTTACCCCTTGTCATAGAGATATTTTCCTCGTAACAAAATTGGTGACCATATTGGTGATTGATCTCTTATTTTGGGGTTTGGAGTGTTTTTCTCCTTGATTTTCTCTCTGTTAGCCTGAGTTTCCTTTTTGTCTATTTCTTAACAGACTATTTTTTTACCTTGCATTTGAGTTTCTTGGCTTAACCCTTTATGTGGCAGTGTTTTACTTAATATACATTGTTTTTCACTTGACAGACTCATATATATGCAATTTTTGCTCAAACAATTGTGTACATTATCTCTTTAGTCTTGCTGGATGAGTTTAGTGTTTGTTGGGTGAGTTTGGTTGGTTATTGAGTATTGTTGGGTGCCTGTCCTGACTGTTAACGGCTAACATAGTGATAGGAAGCTTTTTTGTTGTTGAATTTTCAAGCGGTTTTATTTCTTATCATCTTTTTCATTGGTTTTCATTGCACATTAGTCTAAGTGTTTGCTTCTTGGTGTCTTTCTTGGCTTGTTTTTTTTCTTGCAGTAGGGTCTACATGTGAAGTTGTTATTTAGTCCTTGCATTTTATTTTCTTTATATTGAAAATACATAAATATTTGTTTATTTAAATTATGGCATTTGCACTTTTGATTATTTTTCATTGATTTTTACATATTGGGAGAGATTGCATTTCATTGAAATTGTAGAGATTACATTTAGAAGCATACCATCTCTTTGAAATTCAAGAATAGTACTTAGCCGTGTTTTTATATTTTCTTATTTTTATATTCTGATTCTTAATACCTTCAATTTCAAGATCACACCTCTTGAGTAAGAAGAATTCATTAAAATTAACGATGATTAATTAAAATTGGTTAGAAACGATTTTATTTTTCAAGGTACAAAAACAAGTATAGGACATAGGGCCTTGGAATAAGATTTTGTGAGTAAACTTCTCCAAGGCTATTAAACTAAACATATGTGTCTGACTAGGGAGTGGTGAAACCCATTGTGTAGCCCGTGACATCAGAAGGTTCCTCTCACACCGGAGTGAAGCAAGAGGTCACAGGAGGTTGGTTACAGAGATAGCCCTCTAATACCTTCATAGTGTTAGAGCCATTTCTGGGTTTCTATTCATATTTGGGGGTCTTCCTTGTACCTTTACCTCCATGAGAGGTGTTACTTTCAAGATTTTGGGCTTTGTTACCCTACCCATACGGTGGACCAGGATTGCGACTGTTCAACTGCACATTGGTTACATTGTGGTGACTCTAGTTGCTTGACATAGCTATCCACATAGGTTACTTGTAGGGGTTATTATGTAGGTACCCTGAGTCAGATAAGGGTCAGATAGGACACAACCTTTATTGAGGATTAACTCTCCGGGGGATCTGATCGACTGCACTGTTAAGCCCACAAGGGCCCTTATAACTGATTTCGATACCTCCAATATTTTGAAGGGAGTCTTACGCCCCTCATGGGAGAGACATACCTACTCTAGTGAGGGATGCCCCTTTTCAATCACTATATCATGTTTGTGTGCATTGGCCTTTTTTCTTGATTTTGGTGTTCTCTCTAATTATTAGTTGGACCTGCGATTTGGTTTTATATCTCGAGTCTTGAGTCACCGTGGAGCAAGAATAGCCTCCTCGTAGGTCTCGTTGTTTTTTGAAGTTACCACCACATCTTGATCCTTTACCAAAGTTTCCTTCTAAAAGGCATAAAGTTAATAAACACGATACATATATCTCCACCTTCCAGACTTGTGATCATCCAATTATGAGTACTTAGTCTAAACCAAACGTCACAAGGAGTCCCTCAACTCCTATATCTTCTTTGATTAGTGGGATCCCTTCGGCTCCTTAATCCTAGATGATGGGGGTGTTAGAGGTCCCTACCTCTAGTTCTACCCAACCTATGAGTTCCACTCGACCCACATGGATGAACCCTTTCATATCTATTTTTGGTATGACATGTCACAATTCTCATTCAATACCTTCGACCTATAATCCCTTTACTTTTGGTTTGCCCAACATGACATCACAACTCTCATCCTTCGTTCGAACAACTAATGTGAATCCTAGTTTTGGACCTCGGGGCATGACTCCTCCTTATGCTCCTTTCTCATTTGGTGGAGTTCATACTCCCCAAATGAATCCTACATTTGGAGGTTGGGATCCTCTTTCCTCTCGGCCTAATCCTAGTCTCAATGCTCTAGGGTGGAGTGCTCAAGCGAGCAGACAATTCACTTATTATATTACATCCTTCATCCCCTCTTCCTCCATGTTGATTCTGATGAACACATTTATTATGGAGAATCACCCTCTATTCTCTAGAGTTACATTCAAAGGGAGTTAGTTTCACACTATGGGAAATCCCCATCCTGGAGTCCCTTCGGCTAAGGGAAACATATAGAATCCTCATCATGCTGCTTCCGCGGGTATGATTCCCATACAACCTTTTATGAATTAGTTTGGAGGAGGATATTATCTTACCGAATAGGACCATGGAATACACTAGAACCATGGATGGCCTCCAGTACCTCAACCCCAATATTTCTCGGGAGCATGGGCTCAGACGCTAGAACCCCGAATCTCTTTTATCGACATGCTTAATATGCCAGATTTATAAAAATTAATGAATGACATATGTGTCATGATTCATTATGGTCCCCCATACCCACCAAGCTTCCTTTAGAAATTCCAAAATTCGAAGGCAAGACTGGTGAGGATCCAGGTGATCACGTTACTACTTTTTATCTATGGTGCTCATCCAACTCCCTGAATGATGATTCTATTCATTTGAGGCTATTTCAATGCACCCTCACCGGGGTCGCCAAGAAATGGTACATTGAGATATTGGAGGGAACATACAAAAAATTTAATTATATGGTTTTGGTTTCTCTCAACCACTTCCAGTTGTCGGTTCATTACGATTTTGGGATAGAAATTTTGTCGGCCCTCTGCTAAGATAAATCTACGCATATCTTGGACCATATCCAAGAGTGGCGTAGATGAAAGAGGTTAATCAAATTCTACATTCCTCCAAAGTTTCTATTGGAATGGTTCCTTAAGTCTTTATTTCCTTATATTTCTAAGGATGTCTCTACATGTGGAATAACATATGAGGAAGAAGCTATTTTCAAATCCTAACAACTAGACCTCATATATGCTCAATATAGGATGTTATATGAAATTATTGCTGATGCACTGCAGTCGAACTATGACCCTAAACAAAATTTCGGGGCCCATACCAATTGCGTCATAGGCTCTACAAGTGCTAAGTGTATAGACTTGGTGATGAACCAGTTGAAATATTTGTTTCTAAGCCAGCCTGTAGCAAAAAAAAATTGGATTCGTCCTCCACCCCCACCCAGTCGGTGGATGTTCATTCTATACAGTCATCGTCTAACCCAAATGGTAACCAACAACCAAGAGTGAATACAAATAAAGGATGATGTAATAATTTTAATGGTGGAAAAAATAATAATAAATCCAAGGACAACACTAAAAATGATAGATACAATAATAATGTTGGTGAGGGAAAGAAAGAAAAGTGGAAGGTGAAGTTTATTTGTAAACTTTGTAAAGATGATCACCTTACCCACCTATTCCTCAAAATTGAGGAATCCTCGAGGCTCTTATTGTAGTAGCCCGTTGTGCTGGCAAATCCATTTCCACATAGTCAACACATGGCCTTAGGGGCCTCCAACACTGTAAATGCATCGAGAGGGACTCAAAAATCCTTGTCACATGAAGGTGGACATCTATGTGTCAATATGGTCAAGTATCAGATTGATGTAGCCACTCGATCTCATGATTACAACTCTTAAAAGAATTTTATAGGTATATAGCCTCATCCTCCTACATAAACACCCTTGTACATCGAAAATAGGGAATCTCTACCTCGTATTATGAAATTATTAATAAATTTCTCTGCCCACAATCCTAATTCTAGAGCCTCCTAGAACTATTTGATTATCGAATATCTGGGTCAAACCCCTTATGCGATGTCGTCTTTGGAGGTTTTCCATATGTGTCCTTCATAGAGGAACATGTTTGTATCCACGTTATGAGCTCTAGATCTTTTTGGCTCGAAGGTTATCAAGTTTGACGTCACAAATGGTAAGCCTTTCTTTCCTTACCACGTGGCCTTTCAAATCCATGTGGATTACATGAAAATTAACATCAAACATAATGTAATTGATGAAGGTGTTGTGACGTGTGTGATATCCCTAACTTGTTGGAAATCCATTAGATCTCTGACCCTATCTCAATCTATGACTATGTTTACCTCATTTGATCGACGTTCATTTCAACCCCACGAAATTCTTCCCTCTTTTCCAATCCATTTAGAAGGGAAGAAAGTGGAGGTTGATGTCGAGGTGGTTGATGCACCTATCGACTATAATTTATAATAGGGTGTAATCATAATTATTCTGTGACAACCGTCATGTTGTCCATTTTCTGAACTTTATGTTTTCCTCATGAAGGGAAAATAGTGACGATTGATCAATTGTATTTTGCGTCTGCTTGTCCTACTGCATCGGTTGGACCTTTGATCCCTGTAATCGACAATTCTCAGTAGGAAACTGAGTTTGTTGGTGTTAGAATGTATTCCTCTCTAATGGGTAGCTTTAATTTCATGGCACCAATTCACCATATTCATTCCATTTCCAGTGAGTCTTCATCATCAATGAGGTCCATTCCTTTTCGTACTTCATATTTCAACGAACCTTGGACCCTACCTTCCCCGACTATGTCGTACAAAGGTTAGTCACACATTTGGATGGAAATTCTATTATCAACAACAGAGGTTGTGTATCAGTCTATTCTTGACGCTACTGCTGACCCAGATCCTTCCTCCTCGCAGATAGACGAGGTGGATCATATTGTAGAGCCTGTATGGGTTGTTCAATCATCTTGTTCACATGATTGCCTCAATGATAATTTACATTTGGATGAAGCCATATTAGAGGGAATGTATGGTCCTGATAGGCCTTGGGATGATATGCATCATTGATCCTATTTCCTCCCAGAGCTTGTTAAGATTGAACAAAATGAATTTAGATCTACCTTCAGTGAGATGGTTGGTCACGTTGTGGTTCCATTATATATGCATGGTATTTATGTCGAAGGAAACATGGAAAATATTTATCCTAATATCACGATGGACATCTCTCATATTCTTGACAAAATTGAGAACGTATATATCAATGCAGATTGTTTTCCTGAAGAAATTCAAATCTACAGCGATCTATTCAAAGGATTTGATGATGTATTTTCTTGGTCATATGAAGAGATTCTAGGGGTCGACCCCAACATTGTTGAACATGAGATTAAAACATACCTCGATGCAAAACCTATTCGGAAATGTCTTAGACATGTTAATCCTAGGGAGGCCCCTGCTATTAAGCCATAGGTAGAGAAGCTACTTAATGATGGTTTCATCTACCCGGTTCCCTTGACTGAATGGGTGTCTAAACCCATTCTTATAAATAAAAAGAAAGGAACTATCCGTGTATGTATGGATTTTCAATACCTAAAAAAGGCTTGTCCTAAAGATAACTTCCCTGCTCCTTTCATTGACCAAAATATTGATGAGTGTGCAAGAAGTGAAGTATTTTATTTTATGGATGATTTTTCAGGGTATAATAAAATTCAAATCAAACCTGAGGATCAACATAAGACGATGTTTATTTGTCCTGGGGGTGCTTTTGCATACCATAAAATGCCTTTTGGCCTTAAATATGTTGGAGAAACCTTCCAATGTTCCTTTACCTTTTCTTTTCATGATCTCAAGGATATTGTGGAAGCTTACCTAGATGATATTGCTTCTCACTCTCGCAAGAGAGTAGATCACTCCGCTCACCTTCGATTAGTATTTGAGATATTTTGTTACTATCTCATTTAGTTGAACCCTCACAAGTGCATCTTTTGCATTAGGTCTGGTCTTCTTTTAGGATTATTAATGTTTGAGATGGGATCATGGTAGATCCTATGAAGGTTGAGGAAATACTTCGATTACCTCCCTCGCACAACATTAGAAAACTTCAAGGTTTACAGGGGAAGGCTAATTTCCTATGTCGATTCATAGTGAACTATGTCAATTTAAATAAAGGTTTCATGGGTCTTTTGAAGAAGGATGCTTTCTTTATATTGGATGAGTGAGCCCAGGAATCCTTCAATTCCCTTAAGAAATATTTGGTATTGACACCTCTGTTGAAGCCTCTCTACTACAATAGAGATGATTTGCTTTATATCGCTGCATCCAAAGGGACGATTGGTATGGTTTTGATTCAGGAGGATGATGAGCTCCATGAGCACATTGTCTAATATCTCAGTCAAAACCTAGCTGGTCCACAACTTAAATACTCTCACGTAGAGAAATTGGCCTTGAATGTCGTACACACAGTTCAAATATTACAACATTATATATTACTTTGAAAAACTATTGTAGTTGTGGATATCAATACATTTCAAAACATCCTCACTCACTATTGCATTTGGGTCAAATTCCGACGTTTTATTTGCGGCGTTATGGACAAAATTGTCCATATTGTCGCAAAATAGAGGAAATTTATAAAAAAAAAAATTCATGTTGCCCGATAACGTCGGTCTTGCCACGTTGACATCTCTCTTGCCACGTTAACGTCGGTCTTGCCACGTTAACGTCGCTCTTGCCACATTTTCCACTGGAACGTCTCTCTTGCCACGTTTTCCATTGGAACGTCGGTCTTGCCACGTTGACATCTCTCTTGCCATGTTAACGTCGGTCTTGCCATGTTAACGTCGCTCTTGCCACGTTTTCCACTGGAACGTCTCTCTTGCCATGTTTTCCACTGGAACATCTCTCTTGCCACGTTTGCAAAGATGTATGTCGCAATTGTGACATTTTGGAAACTAGGTTTTCTCCTCCAACGGTCACCTTAGTATGTTCACCAAGTCAAAATACCAATGGTCACATAGGACTTTTTTACGTC
>JASDQU010374706.1:16204-31776 GCA_032191745.1 Picea mariana
GGTCTCTTGTAGATCATCCATTTTTTGTGGATCATGGAGAGCTTCTTATGAGAATATGTTTTGGAGTATTGATGAAGAGCTTCTTGTGAAAGCATCTTTGGTGTGGATCTCTTGAGCATGATTGAAGATCTATTCTGAGGAAGAAAGTGAGAGGAGGATCTCATGGACGCATCAAAGTTTCGGCAATGTCAGAGATCTTGAAGGAAAAAGTCTCGGAGCTTCAGAAACCCTAGTTTTTGAGGTATACGCGGGCTGTAATGGGCCAGGGTGCGTACACACACGAGCTGTATGAGGACAGGGTGTGTATAATGGTTAGAATGGTGAAGAAATATGTTTGAGCTGGTGCTAAGCTCTTGGATGATGAGGCAGGTTCCAGATTTGCATTCTATGGCCTCATATCTATCATTGAGACATTGCTATGGTTACATTATTGTCTTGATGGATACTATTTTTTGATGTGTTGTGAATTCTTAGGGAATTCTTGGTATGGATTCTATGATGTGGTTTTGTTTGGTTGATTTGGTTGATGGAGTGAGCAATACTCTTATGATTCAGTGGTGACTTGATTGTTATGGTATACTAGTTGTTTATACATGATTGAGATAGCATTCATATTGATTTGTTGTGGAGCATGAGAAAGCCATTGGAGAGCTTGGATGTGTTGGTTGGTGGTCATATTGGACAGTCAGAGACCGAAGAGAATGATATATTGATTGCAGATAATCTGAGTTGATCTTGAAGGACAAACCCTAACAACTCAGAAGGTATACATAGGTTGTTGTATACACTGGTCACGTGCATACGCAGGCTGTAGTGAGCCAGGGCACGTACACACACTGGCTGCACTACCAACATGACAGATTGACATCTATTGAGGATTGTTTCCTCATCTCAGTTGGTGTTGAGGGTGTAAGTTGAGTCTTGCATTATAGAGCTGGTGCTCTTGTAGAGTTGTACTCTATTTAGTTGTTGCTGGAAAAACCCTCGGATTGTTGTCCATAATAAAAAGAAAAATTGTACATACATCTTGTGTTCTTTGTGTTCCTTATGGTGATGACTTGTTGATGATATATTGCCGATATATGTTGTTGATGTATGTTCACATCTAACTGGTTATAAATGACGGCAATGGGTAATGATTAAATATTGAATATTAACTAAGGTGTTTTATGTAAAGAGGGAATCTTTGGGAAAAATATCCCTTGACTCATTCCCCCCCCCTCTAAGTGTGGTAAGTGTGTCCAAAAGCTAGGTACTATAGTAAGGAGTAAGAGGCTCCACCGGATGCAGGAAGTAGTCATCTGTGGTGCTTAGTACAATTGAAAATGAGTATTTGGCAGCATGTGCAGTAGTAGAGTAGCTTCAAGAACTTTTGTTTGGGTTATTTGGTCTTGAAATAGAGGCAAATTGCATTTGGTGTGACATGTAGAGTTGCATGAAGTCTTTATATATCCTTGTGGTCTATGATAGGTCAAAGCATATCAAGATCAAATATTACTATATCAGGGATATAGTGCAGAAGGGAGAATTGAGGCCCCAGTTTCATGACTACAAAGGATAAAGTTGCAAACATATTTACCAAGCCATTGGCGACGATGAAGTTTGAGTAATTCAGGGACAATATTGGCATGGTACCTCTTCAAAGGGAGTGTTCTCATTCAACATGGAAAAGAGCTGGCACTGAGACATGTGGAACTCATCCATCATGAAAAAGGGATGGCACTGAGTGTTCTCATCCAGCATGAAAAAGGGATGGCACTGAGACATGTGGACATCATCCAACATGAAAAACAGATGGCACTAAGTGTTATCATCCAACATGAAAAAGGGCTAGCACCGAGACATGTGGAACTCATCCATCATGAATAAGGGATGGCACCGAGTGTTCTCATCCAACATGAAAAAGGGTTGGCACTAAGACATGTGGAACTCATCCAGTATGAAAAATGACTGACAATGAGTGTTCTCATCCAAAATTAAAAAGGGTTGGCACTGAGACAGGTGGAACTCATTCAACATGAAAAAGGGTTGGCACTGAGTGTTCTCATCCAGCATGAAAAAGGGTTGGCACTGATTCAGGTGGAACTCATCTAGCATGAAAAAGGGTTGGCACTGAGTGTTCTCATCCAACATGAAAAAAGGTTGGCACTGAGATAGGTGGATCTCATCCAACATGAAAAAGGTTTGACACTGAGACATGTGTATCTAATCCAACATGAAAAAGGGTTGGCACTGAGACCAAGGGTGCACATGATCAGGTACTGATGCATTGTAGGGTAGTGGATGTCCTGGGGACATGTTGTAGTTATTTGAGAACTACCCACATGCCTTGGATGCATTTTATATGAAGTCACAAGGATGCACATGATTAGGTCCAGATGAATTACGTCTAGGTAATGGATGGCATGGTGACATGTTGAAGCTATTTGAGAGCTACCCACATGTAATATTCAAAGGTAATCTTTAGTGGTAATATTGGCATAATGTAGAATGTCTCCCTCACTAAGAGGGAGTGTTGATGTTTGGGCAGCATCGAAAAGTCATTTTACTAGATTGATAATTAATAATATGATTATTAATTATTAAGAAATATTATTAATGTAATAATATATTTATAATATAAAGTATAAATATATATAATAAAGTATAAAGTATAAAGTATATTTATATTATATGTATAATATAATATAAAGTATAAATATATTTATTACCCAAGGGACACATCTCTTCATGGATGGTCGCCATATGTTCTTTATATATTGAACACTCATCATTGTAATAAGATATTCATTCACATACAATATCATCTCTTATGAAAAATTCAATAGGCCTTCAACCAAAAGAATGTATAGAAAGGGGGAGAGCGGATCTCCTTACCTTATACCTCTAGAAAGGTTGAAGGTGGGGGAGGGAGATCCATTTTCATGGATAGAAAAAAAAGTAGAGGAGGCGAGGTTAATGATCCATGTTATCCATTTAGAGCATAAAATAAATGCTAGGAGCATTTTTTCTAAGAAATCACAACTCAAATGGTCATAGGCTTTGGACATGTCTAGTTTCATGAGCATGCCTAGAGATTTAGTTTGTTTGAGAGAGTGTATTGTTTCAAACGCTATAATAATCCCATCAAGAATGTATTTTCCTTCTATGTAGCCTCCTTGTTTCTAGGATGTGATCCTCGACATGATTGATTTAATACTGTTGGCTATGATCTTGGAGATGATTTTATAAATGACATTACATAAAGTAATTGGTTTGAAATTTTCTGCTATATTGGATTTTTGCACTTTAGGAATAACATATAGAAAGATAGAGCTGAAAGCATGCACTATGTTTTTACATATTCTTTATTCTTCGACCACCTCCCAAACCTCCCTTCCAATGATTTTCCAACATTCTTGAAAAAATTATATTGTGAACCTGTTCAGGCTAGGTGAAGTTCTAGTTGTCATACCCTATTTGAGTAACTTACTCAAGGGTAGAGGGTCTCACAAGATTTACATTTTTTTCAATGGAGATTAGGTGAGGATTGTTGGATCATGTTGTCATTGATGCAAAAGGTTTAATTAATTGATGTCAAGTGATTGATTGATGCCAAAGGATGCTTAATTGATAGATGTCAAGGAATTGATTGATTCCAAAGGATGATTGAATGATGTCAAAGGTCAAAGGTTTGATGTCAAATGATTCACATTGATTGATTTCAAATGAACAATGTCTTATCATAGTATATTGATGAAGTATGTATTTTCCTTGACGTGAATGGATAGATGTCAAGTGGAATCATAGTCATATGATGTCATTGATATGATAAATAGATCAATGAGTTTTCATTGATACATGATGCATATATAAAGATGGATTGATGTGGTTTCATTGGTATATGACGCATTGTTGGATTGATGTAAATATGAATAATTATTTTCTTAATATGGTTGATAAGTTGTAAAAATGGATGAACTCCAAAGTGGTCTCCTTATGGTGAAATCCCTCATGGGAAGACACTTTAAAATTGAGTTATACTAGAAGTATGGTTGGATAAACCATGCTTATATGTGGAATAATGAGATGAACATCAATGAATTTGTCAGTGGAACTATCCTATATGGATAGTTCTTGTCATACCATTTCTGGTGATATGTGGAATGTCACATAAATCCTCATGGTTTGAAAGTTATGGCCTTACGAAGTTGGAGGACCCTCATATGTAGGCTTGAAGCCCCAAAAGGTCAAAGAAGTCAAAGAGATTGCAAAGAAAAAATTATTATTTAAATGATAAAGTAAAGTGACAAAGTCAATGAGGATTATTTAAATAATAAAGTAAAGTGACAAAATCAAGAAGATTATTTAAATGATAAAGTGAGGTGACAGAGTCAAGGAGGAATATTTAAATGATAAAGTAATGGATAACTTTCTAATTATGGAAAGTGGTTAAACCTAAAATGAGGAAAATGGGTTAAGTGACCTAGAAGTGGGTCAAGTGACCTAGAATATGATTCTAAGGAAGCTACTTGGAGAGTATAAATAAGAGGCAAGGGTCTCTTATGAAGATGCATCTCTTGAGAATATATTGATGATATATTGTGAGAGAGAGATGATCTGGAGGATCTCATGGACGCATCAAAGTTTCGACAAGTCTGAGATCATGATGGAAAAAGTCTCGAAAGTTTATAAACCCTAGTTTTTGAAGTATACGCAACCTGCAGTGAGGCAGGGCGTGTACATACGTGGGATGAATGAGAACATGGCGCGTACAATGGATGAAGTCATGAAGACTTGTGGTTGAGTTGATGACAGGCTCTTGAAGACTAAAGCAGGTTCCATATCTGCATTCTATGGGTTCATATATTCCATAGAAACTTTGGTATGGTTACATTGCTGTCTTGATGGATACTCTTGCTTTTTGTGTAGTGAATGCTTAAGGCATTCTTGGTATGGCTGTTGTGATGTGGTTTGTGTTGGTTGATAGAGAGAGCATCACTCTTATGATTCGATACTAATATGATTGCTATAGTATATTGGTTTCTTATACATGATGAGTAGAATTCATATTGTATGGTTGAGAGGCATGAGTAAGTTGTTGGAAATCTTGGATGTGTTGTGATTGGTTATGTGTCAGATTGGATAGTGAGAGACATAAGAGAATGTGATTGAAGGTTGCAGAGGATATGAGTTGAACTTGAAGACAAAACCCTAAGTAACTCATATGTGATACGTAGGCTGTAGTATAGATTGGTCGTGTACATACGCGAGTTGTACTACTGGTAGGGCACTTATATACACGTCCTGCACTACCGACAGGTTGTATACCTATTGAAAGATTGATATATGTTGAGGATTTTTGTCTCTTATCAATTGGTGCTCAGGGTATAAGTTGAGTCTTTCATTATAGAGTTGGTGCTCTTGTAGAGTTGTACTCTATTCAATTGTTGTTGATAACCCAAGGATTGTAGTCCGTAATAAAAAGAAAATTGTACATACATCTTGTGTTCCTTGTGTCCCTTGTGGTGATGATTTGTTGATGATATATTGCTTATATATGTTGCTGATATATGTTCACATTTAAATGATTATAAATGACAACAATAAGTAACGAGTAAATTGTGATTGCTAACTAATGATTTTTGTGAAGGGGAAGTTTTGGGAAAAAGAGCCCCAAACTCATTCACCCCCCCCCTCTCTAAGTGTGGTCGGTGTGTCCAACAGGAATGTTGGTTGTGATGGCCATGATCATTGCCTCCACATACACCAAAGGTTCACGGAGTAATTGGTTGAAATAGTTATTTAATTCCTTCTCAATATCTTGATGTGCTTCTAACCTTTTCCTTGCTATTTCCTTGAGTTTGTTAATTCTTTTATGATTTATTCTATTGAGCATCAAATTATGGAAAAAACAAGTGTTTTTGTCACCCTCCTTGAGCCACTTAATTATATACTTTTTCTTCCATGAAGACTCTTCCTCCATTGCTCTACCCACGATCTATTCTTGAATTTGTTCCTCATGGGTTGCATTAGTAGCCGATCAACCTTCTTTGATTATGGTGTTTTGTAGGCTTTCCATTTATAGATCAAATTGATCTTGAGATTTAAAAATATTTCCAAGAACATAATTATTCCATTGTTTTATCTTCTGCTTAATTTGTTTAAATTTTTGCTAGAAAATGTACATTTTAGTTCCTTTGATGTTCTCCATTTCTTTCTACCAATATATGATATTGTCCATGAATTTCGAGTGTTTCAACCAAAATTTTTTGAATTGAAAAGGTTTGGGTTGTGATTTTGGGAAGGTTTCCCATGATATACAAATCAACCAATGATTTGACCTTACCCAAGGTAGAATCTATGATTTCATAGAGGAATTGGCTTGAAAGGATGACTTTGATATATACGTCTATCCTTTCTGCTATTTGTCTCGATCCACCTCTCTTACTATTCAATGTGAAGGATCCATTAGATTTTGAACATCTGTTAGGTGAATATTGCTTATTAGAGCCTTAAAGGTTTAGATGGACCCACTTCAAAATTTCGTAGGCCTTCCTTTCTTTTCTTGTAATGAAGTAATAGTGTTAAAATCACCTTCAAGGATCTAATGACTATGGTCAAAAGTTTTTCTTAGAGCTTCAATAAATTCAAGAAATGGATTTTTGAGTGGTGGAGTAGTGGGACCATGGATATTAGTAATGAATCCGTGGTTTTAAGAGTGGAGGCTTCTAAAATTTGTCATGATGAGGTTCTACAACTTTGTTTCATTTCCCAAAATTATTTGAGTTGGGTCCCATAGAACAACTAAACCTCCTGCACAACCTATGGTTGTGATGGATATGATTCTACAACCTCTCCAACATTTAGTTTTCTATGGTTTTCATAGATTTTCATCACATTTGGTCTCGTGTAACATGACCACACAATGACTATGCTTATTGATTTTGTTTCTTAACATTCTATATTTGCTATTAGAATTCATGACTCTTGTGCTCCATGATATTATATTCATATTAAACCTTTGGTTGGGATGATAAGTATTTCTCTAGAAGCCCCTTAGTTTGGATATAATCTACAAGGATGCCCCCTTCTTCCTCTAGTTTTTTCTCAGAATATTTCTTGCCTCTTTTTTTCTCTCTTCTACTAAGGTTTTTCTGTGGGATTTGAGTGAGATTGTTTTGATTCCTATATTATTTGTAGATACATTAGTGGGGTTATTAGAATGTACCTTATATTTCCATTTTGTGAGATAATTTTGCATCTAGAAGAGCTGGGGATCTTGCATGTTGTGGATTTGTTGTTCTCCATGCATTGAAATCAAGGCTTATAGATCCATCTCTATGTTGTCTAGGTCCATATCTTGTTGGAATTTTTCATTGTTTGAGTCTTTCATTGCTTCTCCTTTTGTGTCCATGTCTAGATATTTTGTGGTTGTTAGATTGTTTTCTTGCTTGGAGATTGGATATGAGGTTTTCCTTTGCTTAGGGTATTCTTTGGTATACATTTATGATGTGTCTTTCTATGTATCTATGTATTTTTTTTGTTGAGGTTTCCCCTTCCTAGTTTGGATCCTCGTTTGAAGTTGTTATACTTTGATATCAATTAGATTCCTTGTTTGGTTCATTTGGTATTTGTTTATTAATGTTCTTCCCTTGCTTACATTTTCTTGGAACTTTGGTGACGCTATGCTAATCTATATTTCTTTATGTCTTTTTATGTTTTGCTTCAACATTTCATGGATAGTCCCTAAAGAGGTGATGATGTACATGTCACTTTTTACATCTAAAGGGAATGTTTTCATAGTCTAGGGTTTGCACCCACTCTGTGTCTTGGAAGATGATATGGATGGGTTCAGGGATTGATCCCTATACATTCATACAAATACATATCCTTGCATACACGACATATCTTCCAGTGCGAGTCACCTCTAAGGTTTTCACAAAATTCCCTAGGGAATTATATATGCCTATTAGAGTCTCTACCTCCTAGAATTCTCGTGGAAACAAATAAATTTTTATCTAGACTATAACTTCTATAAAGTCTTCTCATTTAGGGGAAAACCTCTCATTCCAAAACCACAAATGTACCCTCCTTGAATTGAAGAAATACGGTCCCTTTTCAAATATTCAGTCACAATCTTCGATATAGGTGAAAATGGCTAAAAAAACCCCTTATAACCTATTTTTAAATGTATCTGGCCTTTAGGTTTCCATTGTGTGTTGACCCACCATGTTAGTGTCTTCTCGGAGGGCCAAATTACCATAAATTTATCGATTACTATGTGATATTTCATGTATTGGATATACCCACCTATTATGGAGGATGTTACTTATTATCTTGGGTTATTGACTCCTTTAACTAGGAAATCATTCTTTAGCTTGATCTCCTTTCCTAAGTATGTTTCTCCTCATAGGATAGGTCTTGATTTTTTTGATCCTCATGTGTTGGTTCAGGGGTGGTCCCAACCTCCTTTCCTGCACGTCCATCTCATTTTTCTCTTGATCTACACACATTCCCCTGTGTACTACATCCTTTAAGGGCATAGTACTCTGGGCTTCCAGTGTTGTAGCTACCATTAGTCAGATGTTTTCTCCCTTTAGTTTACTGTAATATTTTTTCCTTTCTCTGTTGTGTGCATCCTAAACCCTAGAAACCCTTAGTTCTCTCTTGTTGAACTCTCATATCTCCCCCTACACGAGTTGGTCTTATATTATTATTATTATTTGTTATATCTATTTTGTAAGTCGATATATAAGTGTTACCCATGTGCAACAATGTAATTTTATCTCATACAATTTTATTTGGTTATATTTTATTTAGTTATTCATAATATCAAATTTCTATTAAAAGCTTTAATATTAATTATGTTTTTTTGGTTTATTTTATGTTATTTTTTTATTTGTATTGCATCAAGAGGAGGTCCTTTCATTAAGAGAAGCCTTCCAAGATCACCATAGTTTTCATGAGTTAGAAGGATAAGGTCGGTATTGTGAAAAATATTTTTGATCTTCAACCCCTTTAACGTGACAAAGATGACATATTATTTCATAGAGTAGAGTTGTGGGAACTGTCCAATGCCTAGTTTCACTATTGAGCTTGTAAGACTTTGATCTTATTTTCACAGTATTAATTTTCTGTTAGTCAAAATAGAAAGATACTTTTGTCTTTCTAGGTTAGGGTATCTTTCTATACATTAAGTAAAAAGATAATAACAGAAAATTAATACTTTTGTATAGAAAAACAAAAGTATTAAGTAAAAAGATAATAACAGAAAATTAATACTTTTGTCTTTCTATAAAAAGATAATAACAGAAAATTAATACTTTTGTCTTTCTATACAAATATATATATATATATATATATTTTACACTCAATTTGAAAGAAATGTATAATTCTTTAAGTGCTAAATATAAAATTGATATATAACATTTAAAACATGAGGAAAATCTTACAAGTATTAATCCCTCTTAATACATAATACATAAATTCATATCATTAATTTATATAAATTTATAATTAAATTAATTTATATAAATCTATAATTAAATGTTATATATAACTGAAATGAATTTTGTGTTTATAGAAAAAAAGACTATTAAATTTCCACACATATTATCATAAAATATTATATACTACCAATTTAAAATTGAATTTTACTATATCATTAATTTTTACTCTCTCGTTATGACACCGAGGTGCAAATCAGCATCCGGATTAATTACATACATACCAAAGGGCTCCTCCTCGCAAATTATACATAACGACAAATTTTAAAGAAGGAAAACAATTAACCTTTGTTCAACTTTATGTTACGAAGTTATGTCATTTCGAGGAGAATATTAAGAATTTTTTATATTACTCAAAGTTTATTAAAAAACATTTAATGTTAAGAATTTTGGATATTATTCAGTTTATTAAAAACCTCTATGAGAAACTATTAGCCATATATTAGAAAATATTAGCATTTTTATTTACGATCCTTTAAATTAATGGAACACTCATTTTTTCTTTTTATGAATTCCAACATTTTTGGATATAAGATCACTGTTTTAGTTAGTAAAGTCGATAAAATATTCCCTTGAATCAATATATGTTATGAGTTTATTATGTATTATCATAAGGAAAAAAGGTATATATCTGAACCCTTTTTCAACTTTATGATGTTATTATTTTGGTCATGTGAGAACATTAAGACTTTTAATACTATTTAAAATTTAATTTTGATTAAAAATATGTTGGTTTTTTAGGATCACTTAATTCAGTGGTAAATGCATAAATATTTAATATTATTTTTGAGTTGTAATGATTGAATATAATTTAGAATAATTTATAATATAATAGGTATGAAAATGTGTATGTATTTTTTTTTGTTTGTTAATTTTTGTGGAATCTGTTGGCTACGCGATTAACCTGTGGCTTGAGAAACTGCGACTCAGGGGCATCTAAGCCATCAAAATCACCCGGGGATCGCACCCGGCCTGAGCCACACCAACCCTTAACATGGTTGGATTTTTTGTCCCCGCAGGTTTCGAACCGGTGACTTTAACATCACGGAGTGGCTTAACAACACACTCCATCACCGACTGTCCTACACCTCGGGGACGAAAATGTGTATGTATTTAGTAATATTGTTTTGTTTCATTTAATTATAGTTTATAATATAAAATCTTGATCTTGTGTATGAGTATTTTTATTACAAATAATTTATAATATAATGTGTATGAGTTGATTAGTTTATAATACATATAGATTTTATTTAGTAAATATAAATTTTATTTAATAAATATGAATTAACAACTGAAAAAAATGTTTACAAAATTTATAATTTTTTTTGAAATATTAAAATTATTTTAAGTATTAAATAAATATAATTAAATAGATAGAGAAAATACAAAATAATTTTATAAGATATAATCTTAAAATTAAAGGAAATACATTTTATCTCATCTTCCTCTTAAAAACAAGTCTCGCCCTCATTGAGAGCATGGCTATGACTAGTAACCACCATCGACTCAAATCAAAATTGAGTCGATGGTGTGATAAAGAAACGTCAAATCAAAATTTAAGGAAAAAATGTGGTGTGATAAAGAAAATTAAGGTATTATAAAGATGTAATCAACCATAATCTAGAAGATCAAAATTATCTATCTGTTTTGCCAAGTGTAAAGAAAAAAATAAACATTTCTAAGATAAGAACAAATTCTCACGAGCTCCATAGTGAAACTTGGCGTTGGTTAATTCTTAAAACGCCATGGGATGAAAGAGTGTGTCACCTTTGTGACACTACTAAGAAGGTTGAAGATGAAAAGCACTTTCTCTTAGATTGTTGAGCCTATACCCATATTAGATCTCATTTTCAAAATATTTATCAAACTACCAACCTTTCTAACCTCTTAACTCAACTTGGAAAGCTTATCTTAATACTTTTCGAGCACATAAACAAAATTCTAGAGAATCACAAGTAATCACTTACCCTTTTAAAATTTGATAAACCAATTCAATCTTAGTAAACGTTAATCATCATCATCATCATCATAAGAATTTGAAATATTAAAATTATTATAAATATTAAATAAATATAACTATAAAATAAATATTTAAATTAATATCAAAATTAAAATGGAAAAACGTTATAATCAAAATAAACCAGAGTATGTATTATTACCCTCTTCTATGATATTTAAATCTTGTACATTGATATATGCATCGTAAATTTCATAGTCAATCTAAGTATGGAGAGGGTATTAAAGACATGAAGGAGGTGTCCTGAGTTTTCACTTCGAGCATGCACTAAGTTTTATCAAGGACATACATATGCATAGGGTTATTAAATGTGGGTTTTGTTTATAATGGTTAAACCCATCTATGACTATGCCATAGTATATTGTAATTGGTTTGGAGTCTAATTTTATATTAGTTTATAAATTTATGAATTAATTATTAAATTTTAATTTTATAATTTGAAAAATAATAATTTTAATTATATTATAAATTATTTATGTTTTTTTTTAATTTAAAAGTTGAAATAATTATTTTATATGATTTTCATATTTTATATTATTATAATTGGTTTTGAATTTAATTTTATTAATTTTATATTAATTTATAAATTTATAAATTAATTTTTACTAACATTATAATTTAATTTTTTTTTTTAATTATATTGTAAAATAATTTATTATATTTTTTATTAAAAACTTAAAATATATTATATTATAAAATTATTTATCATTACTTTTATTAAAAACTTTAATATTTTTAATACTTTTTATTTTCATCATCATCAAATATTTTCTTATTTTGAATTTTAAAACATTTATAAAAATATTATTTTTAAATTTTAAAGCATTTATAAAATCCTAACACTATAATAAATAAAAATTCCTTAAAACAAGCCTTTATTAAATCTAATTCTACCGTATCGATTATATCCACATTCATTATAAATCTAATTCTACCCTTGTACCACACCGATTATATCCACATTCATTATAAATCTAATTCTACCCTTGCACCACATCGATTATATCCACATTCATTATATCTGTAGAATTAAAACTTAGTTAGTAAGTTGCACTATACAAAAGAAGTCATAAAGGATCTGCTAATAAAACCTTTCATTGGTTAATGCCTATGACCTTAATGGCCCAACGTTGTTATTAATGGCCACTGCCAATACTAATATAAACATTATTGTTATATTTTGTAAGATATATTTTATTCAATAAATATAATTATATGTGTATTTAGTTATGTTATCAAGTTTTAAGTTAAATAAATGTTATAACATATTAATTTTGATTATAAAATTGATATAGAAAGATTTAACTAGAGACTATATATGTATTTATAATTATATGTGTATTTAATTATATTATCAAATTTTTTTTTTTGTAAATAAAGAGTAATTATATTAAAAGCTTCCAAAAAACCAGTCAACATATCCAGTTACTCGGGCCGTAATTACTGGACTGCCCTCTCTCGGAGGAAACCAGTCCAGCCGGCCTGTTAAGTCATGAGCAGTATGAAAAGAGAGCATAACCTGTCTTTGGCATACATAAAGAACCTACATACGTAGACACCTGGAAAACTAGACAAAAGAAACCTATACACCTGGCTGGCAGCTTGGCCAAGTGGCTGGGGGGTCACCAGCTTCAGTCTCTTCCTCGAAGTGCGCTAGCCCGTCGCTTCCATGCTCGTCGTGCTCCTGATTGCGCTTAGCTTCCGGGGCTGTGTCCTCGTACATTTCCTCTCCCCTGCTGTTACCAGGTGGGCTCGACACAGGATGCTGGCCGTCAACTCCCTCTACTTCAGGGTCTCCTTCTGCTGCTTCTTCCTCAGAATCCGAGAACATGGCATCGTGCATGGATGCCAGAATTTGGAGAAAGTTGGTCACCTTAATTTCCGTAGCTTCCACCCGATGATGCAAGTCTGCAACCTCCTGTCGAAGCTCAAATACCAGGGTGTACAGTGTGGCTAAATTGTCCCTGAACTGCGCTCTGTCGAAGGGGCCAAAGCCATCGAGAGCTGGTGTGCTGGGTATGTGCTGAGAGGCCTGGCCGGGACTGGAATTGCTAGCGGGAGGTTGGGATGGCCCAGGCTCGTGGAGGAGCCGACGAAGTATAATTGAGGTATTTGGAATGATTGCCGTGGACACAAGTTGCGGAGGTTGCAGGTTTACTGGGGAGGAGACTGACTAAAAACGGGGACGAGAGTCGTCGGAAGTTGTGTCTGGGGAGGAAAGCGGAGGTCGGCGAGGCTTCCATGGCGCTCCTCGCCGTGGTCTGCCTCGAGGCCTCGTCATAAGGCCGACTATGCTAATTGCAGGGAGAACGAAGGTTGTCAAGTAGCAAGGGAGGATGGGCTCTCGCGCACCCCAGAGGAGAAGAGCAGGGTGGCAATCCGGCTTCAGGAGAATGAGCCCGACTGTCAACCGATATGAATTTACCGTCGCCATTATAACACAACACATTTGAATTTGGATCGAAAGGAATCCTTCGTAAATGCGCCTCATATCAACATTAACGCATTTAAATACCAGGTGGGGTGACAGGCTGTGGCACATGCCCAGCATGTGTCTCCACACCACGGCGACCTGTACCCTCCTCTGTCTCCTGCCACGATGGCCCTGTTAACACCCCATCCGGGGAGGTATCTGCCAGCCCAGCTTTGCGAATGCACTGCTGTAGAATAGGGTGAGTCCGATCCTGAGCTGCATTGCAATAGAAGTCTGGGCCTCTCCAATTGACACCCAAGTTGGCTAGTTCATCGGCCACTTGATTTGCCTTCCTACGGACATGAGTTGGGATTATGACCAGATTTGGATTGAGTAGGCTGGCCAAGATTTGTAGACCATGTGTAAGCCTCCAACTGGGGGATATACTGTCTAGTTTTTCTCCACTTAAAATGCGCTTCAACAGACTAACGATAACTTGAGAATCGCCCTCGGCAATTACCTTGGTGTGATTACTTTTGATGGCTTGTTGCAACCCTTTGATGAGTCCCCATAACTCCACTACATTGTTGGTCGTGTGCCCAAGGGATCCGGCCATTAAATCTAGGATGTGTCCATGGTGATTACGAACGACCACTCCGTACCCTGCAGCACCCGGATTGCCTTTGGAGGCGCCATTGAAATTGAGCTTAACAAAGTCTAGAGGAGGTGGAGACCAGAAGGTGGGGCTTCTCGAGGGGTTGGCAGGAGAGGGGGAAGGCAGAACAATTTGGGGGGCAGGAAGGGGGGTCCAGTGACGGAGGATGGTGAGCTCCGTAGGAGAGCAAGCAGAGTCTGCTTCCGGCCAATTCCTGAGGTGGAGAGTTTCAATGATGTTGTGGTGACAAAATCTCCAGCAGTGTTGCCAAGTAAGTGAGGAATTTCTGAAAATTCTTTGATTTCGTTCTTTCCACGTCTTCCATAGGATGAAGCTAGGTAGGAGCTGCCAGATTCGATTAAGGAGAGGGGAATGGAATGCCTGTTCACGCCAATTGGTGATTGTCGCTCGAATGCATTCCCGTATCCGATCTGAAGTGCGCATGGTAACTGCTACCTGATCCAAGAGCTGGGCTGTGTAAGGGCAGGTATTGAGGAGGTGGTTCATGGTCTCCTCTGCCTCTCCACAAAGAATACACAAGGAAGGTCCCACAAAACCCCTTTTCAGGAGATTGTCCCAAGTCAGAATGCTTGAGTGGGAGACCAGCCAGAGGAAGAGCGTAATTTTCGGCCAGTGTCTTAGATTCCATATATTTCCCCAGATTTCCAAGTCAGGGGGTAGGTTTGACCGAGTTTTTAGCTGATAAGATTCTGTTGACGGGCGAAACTGACCGTCCGTCAACTGGGAGAGTGGAACCGGTCCGGGGTTGTCTAAATAACCCAAGCCGTTTGGTATGGACCACCCTGATGAGTTTAACGGCTCCGTTGGCCACCCTAAGGTCTCATAAGGAAACCAAAGAGAAAGTGATCTGAGCTAAATGATCTAAACTAAGGAAACTAGAAACTAATAAAACAAACTACAATAAACTAACTAACTAAATAAAAAGAAATCAAACTAAATTAAAGGAAACTAGAAACTAATAAAACAAACTTAACTAAA
>JASDQU010374706.1:31876-42888 GCA_032191745.1 Picea mariana
AAAATCGAATAAGATTAACTTATGCGCCTTTAAAACCATTGCTACCATACCTTTATGAACTTGCCAATGTATTTGGTGTATACCACATATGTTTGTATTCCAAAGCCTTAGAGCCACACAATACAATTTTTTCATATGATACTCAAATGAAAACCATAGCAAGGATAAAACAATGCGAGCAGATACGTTATAATTTTCATAAATAAGACCAATAACTTTCATGCCCAAAGGTTTAATAGTGAAATATATCCAAATGCGCAATCAAGGTAAGATAATGATCAAGACCATAAGTCTGATAAAACCTTTATCAATCACATGATAAACCAGTGATCAAGTATCAACCAACAAATCAACCAAAGACGACGACAATATAATCAACGAAAGGGGTGTTTTCACATTTGCAATTGTGAAAACTGAGTCGAAATTGAATTGTAATGGTTGCAAAATGAGACACATGTCTATTAGCACAATGCGACAATGATTTGTCATGATACCGCAAGGGGTGTAGGCAGCTTTTGAGAGTAATCAAAAAAAAAAAAATGGGTTGGATGCCAACAGATTCCTTTGTGCTGAAGTATCCTCGTGGTTGGTAGCCCCAACGAAGCTGATCCTCCCCAGCTTGTATAGGTATTCTTCTCTTAGTCAATTCCTCTTGGAGGGGGGAGCAGTCATGATGCGCGCCGAGATTGCTGCTTATCCTGTACCTATGCCAGCATCGCCAGGTGTGCTCAGAAGGGTCGTCTTGCCAGTAATCCGCAACTCGAGTCAGGCCTAGCCTTGCTGCCTGGGTACTGATATCTTGGGCCCATTCCTCAGTGCTAAGGACCGGCCATTGTTGCCATGAATCCTGCCAGAACAGAGTCGTTTTTCCATCTCCTATTTCCCAGAAAGCATGATGTGTGACCAACTGTCGGTTTTGCTTGGCTGTTGTCCAGATTAGAGAGCCCGTGTTGTCTCCATTCCATCTGATGAGGTTTTTTTCTGCTGTGGTGGGGGTGTATTTCTTCCTCCACAGTTTGGCCCAAAGATCTCTAGGGTATTTGAGCCAGCGCCACCAGATTTTGGCACTGAGGACCTTGTTCATAATAGAGGGATCCCTTACCCCCAATCCTCCATGAAGTTTGGGAAGGCAGAGTTTCTCCCAGCTTACTAAGGCTATTTTCTTCTCCTTATTGAGGCCTTGCCAGATGAAATTCCTTTGAAGAGTTTTGAGTTGGGTGAGAACAAATTTGGGGTCAGCTAGCACTGAAAAAGCATAAATTGGGAGAGCTTGAAGAACAACTTTGAGCAGTATTAAGCGACTTGGAAAGTTCAAGGCTCGAAAGGTCCAGGAGGATAGTTTTTTGGAGAACGAGGTAAGGAGGCGCTCCCAGGAGGAATTTCTATGAGCCTTGTCAATTAGGGGTAAGCCGAGGTATTTGGATGGAAGGGAGCTTCTTGTAAAGCCGAGAAGATCTGAGATATGCCTTTGGATCGGAGGGGGCGTGTTAAAAAAGAAGATTTGGGATTTGTCCTTGTTACAGTCCAGTCCGGAGGCCTCTGAAAAGGTTTGGAGAATCTCCTGGATGGAGCTAGCTTCACGAACAGTAGGGCTGCCTATTAAGAGCGTGTCGTCCACAAACTGACTATGCGAGAGAGGAGGGGAGATGCCATGCAGGGGTAGGCCTGTCAAACGATTATGTCTTATAGCAGAGTGGATGGAGCGGCTAATCCCTTCGGCCAAAATAATGAAGAGAAAGGGGGAAAGGGGATCTCCCTGTCTGATTCCTCTTGTGGAGGAGAAAGGTCTGGAGGGTACACCATTGATAAGCAGGGAGAAGAAAGCCGAAGAGGTAATATTTATAATCCAAGCTACCCAGGTTTGGTGGAAGCCAAAAGCTAGGAGCATTTCCCACATATAATCCCATCTTATTTTGTCAAAAGCCTTAGAGAGGTCCATCTTGAGAAGCATACCTGGGGTTTTGGTTTTCTGCAGAGAGTGAATGACTTAATGGGCTAAGATAATGCTATCCAGGATCTGCCTGCCCTCCACATATCCAGATTGTTCTGAAGAGATAATTGTTGGCAGGATTGGTTTGAGTCTTTGGGCTATCACTTTGGTAAGGAGTTTGTAAATCACATTGCATAAAGCAATTGGTCGGTAATGCGTGGCTCGGTGTGCCTGCCCCACTTTTGGAACTAAAGTAAGGAATGTGGCGTTAAGCGCTTGGAGGACTTTTCCTGTGGTTCTAGATTCCTCCAGTAGTTCCCAGACTTCAGTTCTGATCATCTGCCAGCAAGAGTGGAAGAAGTCGCTGGTGAAGCCATCAGGGCCCGGGGCCTTGCCTTTGGGGGTATCCCGCATTGCTTGATCCACTTCCTCAAGGGTAAAGGGTCGGAGAAGAGCTGCGTTTTTCTCCTGGGTTACTAGCGAGGGTATGTTCCTAGTAACCTTGTTGATGGCTTCCTGCCTATCGCCTATGGGCTCTGTGAGAAGATCTTGAAAATAGTCAACCAAGTTGGTTTCCAGATCATCATGAGAGTGGAGTGTTTCCCCTGCATCCGATACCAAATGTGTGATCCTGTTGCAGTGTCTTCTTTGGATGACAGTTCGGTGGAAGAACTTGGTGTTGCGTTCTCCCTCCTTAATCCATCGTATTCTTGGTTTCTGTTTACACAGTATCTCTTCCTGTCTTTTCCTTTCTGCTATTTGTTGGGCTATCTCGAGTTCCTGTGCTTTTAGCTCATCCGTGAGCCCCTGCTCCTTGATCTGATGTTGAAGCTCACTCATGTGCTGTGAGAGATGCTTTTGTGAGTCAAAGATGTTACCAAAAGTATGCCTATTCCAAAGCTTAAGAGTTTGCTTGAGATTCTTTAACTTCTGCTGGAAACAATACATTTTGGAGCCGTGATAGATCTCTGCCTGCCGCCACCAGTCCTGAATGTTTGCCTTAAAGTCTGGATGATCGAGCCAGAACTATTCAAATCTGAAGGGTCTTTTCCCAGGAGTTGCAGAGACATCCGCCCATAATTGTATGGGCCAGTGATCAGATCCGGGGTAGTTTAGGATGGTGGATTCCATAGCAGTGCTTGCCAGAAGCAAAGGTTCCGACAAGAGGAAGCGATCCAATTTGCACACGATTTGGTGAAGCCCCGTTCTTTTGTTTGTCCATGTATAGGTGCCATTGCTGGTTTCCAAATCTATGAGATTGAGGTCATCTATCAGATTGTTGAAATCACTGGAGTCGGGATCCAAACGCCTCGATCCTCCTTTTTTCTCCTCGAGGTCGTGAATGATGTTAAAATTGCCGCCAATAGTCCATCTATCATAAGTGGTAAGGCTGGAGAGATAGCGCAGACTGCTGAGGAAGGCTTGTTTGTCCCTGGGATTGGCTAGTCCATATACATTGGTTAGGTGGTCGGGCCTATCAGAGTCGATGAGTCTATACTCTGCTGTTATGGACCATCTGGTGGTGTAGAAATTTTCCATAACAACCATGTTGGTGTTCCAGAGGATGGCCACTCCTCCGACTGTACCTGTAGCATCAATCGAGACCGCTCTCCCCTATCGCCAATAGTAAGGAAGCAGTCGATCAATGTCCTCCGAGGTGCATTTTGTTTCCTGTATCATTAAAACATCTGGATTTTCTGCTATAATCAGTTCTCGTAGCATATTTTGCTTGCTACATCTGTTGAGGCCTCTGATGTTCCATGAGATGAGCTTCATGATGACGGAGGGGGAGGGAGAGGAGGGAAGGTGTCCGAGATCAGGTGGATCTGCCCTGAGTTTACCATGAAGTTCCCTATTTCCTGAATGAGCTTGTTTGTGGATTTTCTTCCTCTTTTATTTTCTTCCTTTTGGCTTTTGCTTGTGTTTTTGGTCTGGCTTCCCTGGATTCCCAAGGCTTTACTAGCTCTAGTTGTAGATCCTGCAGAGGAATTGAGAAAAACCTTGTGCACTTTTCGTAGTTGATCTCTGGGTATGGTATATAGTTTCTAATGTCGGTAGGCATGTTCAAGATGTTCTAGATCCACTCCAGCTAGGTCCTGTTCCTCTATCTCCATTTCCTCGTCTGCGTCTTCTAGCTCTGGCATGGCTGGCGAGTCCTGTGCCAAGCCCGAGGGGGAGGGGTCTTGGTTGTTGTTCTGGGGAGTTTTACCAGGGGTGGGGCTCTCAATGCAAGGTTGATTATTTGGTGGTGGATCATTGATATTTTCATAGGTTATTGGGTCATCTGGTTTATCTTGTAAAAGTGCAAATTTATTGCTAGTGGAGGGATCTTTGTTTACCTAGGCCACGTGCCTCCTTCCTCCCTGTCCTCTTTTGCCTGCCTGCTGCACGAATCCTTCATTGTCCTTGCCTCCTTCTGAGTTTCCTTCTTTATTGATTTGATTGAGAGGGCATTCTCTAAAGAGGTGGCCGTGTTCGTGGCATTTCTTGCATCGGAAGGGAATGTGCTCATAGTCTATGGTCTGAGACCAGTCTTCATCCTGATATTCCAGAGTGATGGATCCCGAGAGTGGCTTAGTTATGTTTAGATACACACAGATGCGTGCATATGAAGTATATCGCCTTTTCTTAGTAGCTTCAGAAGACTTGACATATATGCCAATGGTGTTGCCAATGCTTGCAAGGACTTCTTCCAGCCAAAATTCCTGGGGAAGAGAGTATAGTCGGATCCAGACCGGTGCATGTGAAAAGTCTTCTTTCTCTGGGCTGAACTTTTCTGTCCAGAATCTCAGAAATAGTCCGGCAGAGTTATAGAAGTATGCCCCCCCATCGAAGATGCGGTTCCGATCTTCAAGATCATGAAAGATTATTGTGAAGAAGCCCTTTGAGCCCAACTGTAAATCATAGTGGCCTTTCGGTTTCCACCAATACTGGATCCATTTGACAAGGTCGCGCTTAGAGGCTCAAAGCCCTAAGAACTTCCCAACTAAGGCATTGTCTCGCATGTACTGCTTCTGTTCCTCAATGCGGGGTGAGCAGACCACGTATTTTGGAGCTTGCGGTGCCTATGGGATGCATTTCTCGGGAACCCATGGGGCCGAACCTCTCGCAACGACTTTTTCCTTGGCCGAATCAATGTCCATGTCGCGGTCTTTGAAGGTGCCCTCAGCCAGGAGCTGCTCGCGCATTTCGGGAGGCATTTCAAATTCCGGCCGCTTGATTCCAGTCTCAGAAGTAGCATTGGCCGTGATCTGGCTGTAGGTAACTCTGGGTGGTTCTCCTTCCCTTCGATTAGGGGGCCCCTGTGGGGCTGCCATTGTGCGGGCTCAGTACTCGGCGGCGAAGGTGATCAAAACCCTAGTTGCAGAGCGAAAAGCGAAACTATATCCTTATCAAATTTTAAGTTAAATAAATGTTATAACATATTAATTTTGATTATAAAATTGATATAGAAAGATTTACTTAGGGATTGTATATCATTTGAGTAGATTTATTTAATCATTAATATAATTATTAAGAATAATTTATTTTTCATAATAAATTATGAATAATTTATTAGAAAGTAGTGAAGAGTATGTAGAGTTATAGTGAAAAATTATATGGTTGTTATAAAGTTTTATTGTTAAGAATACAAATAATTCATTAACTTAATTTATTAGATCTTAGCATACTAATTTCATAAATTTAAGTTAAACATGATTCACTAATCCACTAATTTCAATCAACTACCATAAACTATTAATAAGTAATCCATATAACCCAAAATAACCTCAACCACTAATCTACTAACCCCCTCACCATTTACCTACTAATCAACACACCCTCTAACCATTAATCCACCAACTCAAATATTCTTTCCCTTTAATCCACTAACTCAAATATTATTTTCCTTTAGCTAGTTACTTTGGGTTCTGAGAATGAGTTGCCTTCATGGGAATAAACTTCCTTCTTCTTTGAGAGAATCCACTTCCTTCTATGGAGGAAATATCTCATTGGAATAATATGTCCTTCTATGGAAATATTTCCTTAAAATAATCTATCTAATTGAAAGGGATAATCCTATTCCACTAAGAAAGCAATGGCTACTTGTTTTGGTAAGCCTTGTAAGCCACCCCTCCAAAGCTACTATTTGAGCTTGTAAACCTCCACACTATCATTCTTAGATGCTTAATAGTTGTACTCTCACCTCAAGCAAGTAACAAACAAGTGGATTTACCTACATTACCCCTTCTCACCTAACCCAAGGTTGCCATTAAATAGAAGAATAAAGCTTACCCCACTAAAGAGAGTTTTTTATACCTCTTACCTCCTTATACTCTTGGGTGGGATGTAATCCTTGACCCCCTACCTTTTTACAAGCCAAACACGTAATTCATGTGTTCTAGTTCACTTATACTTTGGAGTGTTATACATAAAACTTATATGTCACATTTTTTATTCATCCATTTATTTATTTTAAGAACATTTTGAAAACTTCAATTTACATTTGTGACATTGTCAATAGTTACTAATACCTAAATTTGTTCAATTCTACTTCAACTTTTAAACACATGGAGTAGCCACTCTTATTTCTATTTTGATTTTAGGCTATGTAAAATAATACATTGTTAAATTTTTAAATATTTTTTAATTATTTTAACTTTTCACTTTAAATAGAGCTATTATATTAAGATATTTCTAAGAAACAAATATAAGAAATGTTATTGTTAATTTCACTTATTATTAATTTTTTTTAAGTTATCAACATCAATATTTTTCTCTTTTACCAAAAAAATGAGACATTCTGTTCCATTCTAAATTGTGAGTTCTGTCATAGAGTACTCACAGTTGTCCATCCGATTACCTTGATCTCCCATCCCAATATTTTAGGTAATCTTGCATGCAATTGGCATGAAACTCTTTCCTTACTTGCATTAATATCACCCTTTAATGTTTTGAGTGTCACTTATTTTGTTTGTGACAAAGGGTAAAAGATGTATTCATGTTTTTTTTTTTCAATAATAATGTTTTTTTAATAATAATGGTGAAATGTCATAGTTAGGAAATAGTCAAAACAAATTTTTATTTTAGGTAATGAGAATAGTTAAAACAGATTTTTATTTTAGGTAATGAGTGATTTTAAGATTTATCAATTTAGAAGATTGTTAGTGACTATCCTAACCTATAAATATGTATGAAATAAAACATTGAGTTTGTGAGTGTAGTCTCACATGTGATGTGCACTTTGTGGCCTCACTGTGATTGAGATTAATTGATCTCTGTTTTGTAATTTGGTATCAGAGCGCTCGGTAAAAAGTTGTCATCCACTGGAAGAAGCCGCCACTGTTGTTGTGCTCGCTGTGTTCGTGGAGCTACAAGTTGAATGTGTGATGTTGTTGTAGCTGCGTGCTACATGTTGTGCTGAGTGCTTCTGTTATTTGCACGATTTCTGCAATCACTGGAGTTGTTCGCTGTTCCTTGACGCTAGAAGGAGGGTTGTTCGTTGTCGTTGTCCCTCAGCTCCGATAATTGTTGTTCGCGCCAGTTTACTACGTGTTTCTACGTGCTGCTTGCCATAACTAAATTTTTTGGTGTATCGTTGTCAAAGTGGTATATACAACTGCATGTTGCACCTTCGTGGAGTGTTGACTGTTGTTGTGTGCATAGTTCATGCCTGTGTGCTGGCAAGTGGGAGTAATGTCCGTCATATTACTGCGATGTGAGAAAACTGTGATCTGTTATCACTGTGATTTGTCACTGCGGATTGAGCCCTGTGACTACACCGTCTTGTGTGCTACGACTGTGAAGTGCTTGCTGTCTCAGTTCCTCGTTGTTCCCTCATATATATATATATATGAGGGTGCGAGCTGTAGTTCGTTGCGTTGGTGTGTTCGATCCCTGCAAAACTATGGAACCGTGGACGTGTTGTCCGTGTGTGCTTCTTTGTTAAATATTACGGTGAACCCTTCGCCCGTCGCTGGATCATTGACATCCCAGTCGCCGAATTTCGGTAGTGATCGGCCCGACATCTGTAACGCCTGCCTGATTGCCTCACCAAATTCCAGCATTCGCTGCTAGCTTCTCATTCATTTTTTTATATCTTCTAGCTCCCGTCGTACGATCGAAATTTCGGCCTGCAAAATCTTAATTCGTGGCCGTATGGTCAAAATTGGCATTCAAACAGCCCACACACAGTTTTAAACATCTAATTTTCCCTTCCAATCAGTTTGCGCACGGCCTCTCTCCGATTTGCAAAAAGGTAATCACTATTTTTTTTTATTGTCATTTGTTGTATGGACGATTAAATTCCCCGACCTCTATGATCGCTTGGAGAGACTGTTTGTTTTTGTGAGATCCACGATCTGCAAATGGATCTGTGGAAGAACTGTGTTGAGGCCAAGAGGACAGATGTCATAGAGACGGGCGTGGTGAATGGAGAAGATTCACATGCCCTAAGTGAATCTCTGCAAGAGGAGAGCTGCGATTTGAGAGGAGGTCGTTGGCTGAGATCATTGCATGTGACCACAGTGTGGCATTGGATCAACATAGAGTGTGAGAGCATGGAGATTACTAATCGTGGCTGAAAAAGATTGTTGTGTTGATAGGTTTTGACTACCGTCACAAGGAGAAAAATGAGCCATCGGTTGGAGGAGACATTGTTTACCAGCGTTGATGAGGTTGCCATAATAGGAGAAAGACAGAGTGCGGATCCATAAAGAAACGTCGACCGCTGCGCATAAGAGAAAGAGAAGAGTTTGCAGAACCGTCAATCAATTTGAAAGGTAAAATTTGTTTGTAAGGACATTGAATTTGTAGTGCTATGTGAAGTTAAAAGGAATGGGTCATTTTTGTTGAAAGAAGACTTAATTTGAAGGAATGGGTCATCAAAGAAGACTTAAACAATTCTGGAGAGAACTGAGACAGATCTGAACAGTATGTTGTGTTTCCAGCTAAAGAATCCATGTTTGATGAGCAGAATGCGGAGCTAGATCTGATCAACAAAAAAACATAAAGAAATTGGTGAAATATTAAAAAGACTAATGCCGGTTCTGCCATCCTTCTCAAGTAAACATTTTAACCTTTGGACAATTAAATGGAAGGATTATTGGATTCAATAGATTTATGGTAATTTGTTCAAGATGGTTTGATCAATTCCCATGATAACAGAAAAGATAAAATATCCTTATATCTTCTCAGTTCCGATTTTAAATGAGTTTGGTCATATAGACAATGCAAAAATGTTATGGGATATTCTCAAAATGAAATATTGTGAAAAGATTGCATTTGTTTATGAAGAAACTTCTGAAGTTGATGGTGAACATGTAGAAGATTTTGAACCCCTCTATAGTGAGTTGCATGGGATAATGATGAAACTGTCATTGAGGGTAAATATGATGATGAAAACTTGTCAAATGAAAAGTGTTTGAAGATCAAGTAGCTTGAAATAATGAATGGTGAGGAATCTGCAGCAATAGTGAATGTTGTAGAGGAAATTGAAAATCATATGTTAGATGATGTTGTAGACAACGCCAATACTGAAACCGCAACAACAGATCTGAAAGCATCGACAGAAGTAGACAACAATGAAGAAGAGCACCCAAATGTAGTGACAAAATATTTTGAAGAAGATTTGAAGTTCCTTGAAGAATAGCTTGAAAAACCACAACTTACTGAAAACTAAATGGTCATTGAAGAAGAAGAAGACTACACGTATACAAAATTTGAGTCAATTTATGATAAAAAATCAATGGATATTGGAGAAGAAGATGCTGAAATTGAAGAAATTTTTATGAAGTGAGCCTTGACGAAATCAAATTCTATTATGAACTTATGTTGTGTAATATCCCTTTCCAAATAGGAGCTCCAGAAGAGGAGGCTTAGTGGTCTAAACCACCCCGTTAGACTATAGCCAGGGCCAAGAGTTAACAACGCTTTACTAGAGGTCACCCCAGTCACAGGTGTTATATTCGGAAAGTGGCATTGAGCTAACAAGAGTTAACAGTGCTTTACTAGAGGTCACCCCAGTCATAGGTGTTGTATTCGGAAAGTGACAATGAGCTAACAAGAGTTAACAACGCTTTTAAGTCATTATGAGCTAAAAATAGAACTCAACAGTGAATTAGGGTTTCAATAGTGATTTAGGGTTTCAGCATGATTTAGGGTTTTGGAAAACTATAAAGGAAGGGTCAGTGACCTACTTCATTATTATGCAGATTATGAATTGTCATTGAGGAGAAGAGGCGCATCTCATGAGAGATGGTTCAGTGTATTCCAGGAGGAAGACACCAGTTGGCTGATTTCGGTGTTGAAAGACACACCCTAGTCACCGGGAAGATCATCCAGGTCTTCCATCATTCTTCGGTGCTCCCATATTCTGGGTATTATCTTTTAGTTGCTTATTTGTATTCTGGCTAAGATCCTTTTGTCTTTTGATCTAGCTGAGTGTTGTTATTTTATTCAGTCGCAGTTGCTTATTTATATTCCGGCTAAGATCCTTTGTATGTTGATCTAGTTAAGTATTGTCAGTTATTCAGCCGCATTCAACCATTTTTGTAATCCACAGAGATATCATAATAAAAACTTGCAGTCCTTTGTCGCATTTATTATTTGTATGATCATTTATATGTCGTAAACCTTTGATCCTACACACACATTAGCAGCATTTCCTAGACTAGCCAAGTCAGGAACATTACAGTGGTATTAGAGCTTTAGTCCTTCCAGCCTGTGACTAAAGACAATGAGTGCAGCAGAAGACCCAGAGGGCCATGAACACATAGGTGATGAATATGTCACTTACAACATGCATCAGGAAAGAAGGCATAGACTTGATTTCCCCCCTTTCCCTCCTAGCTCACAGGAAGAGGAAGAGGCACACATAGAAGCAGAGAGAAGGGCAGAGCGTGAGGCTGAGCGCGAGGCAGAGGGGATGCTAGAAGACAAATATGAGCGACCAGAGGGCAGCGGCAAGGCCCCCGTATATCCAGAGGCATCTTTCATACAGGTTATCAATGGTATGTTAGCTAGTCAACAGACCATGTCTCAGTCCTTGGCACAAGTGGTTGATAGATTAGCTAGAGTGGGCACCCCAGATACACAAGTCCCG